>CM040620.1:46620653-46709508 GCA_022817965.1 Solanum lycopersicoides
TTGATGGAGCTGAAGGACTCAGTGCTGATGAAAGATGAATGAGTCTTTCGCTTTGGGAGGTGATGGCATACTTAGGTATGCAGGACAGGCTGTGTGTGCCAGATGTGGATGATTTGCGGACCAAGGATTGTTGCAGAGGCCCATGGTTCCAGATATTCTATACATCCAGGTTCCACCAAGATGTATCATGATCTCAAGCAGATTTATTGGTGGGATGGCATGAAGAAGGACATTGCAGAATATGTGGCCAAGTGTCTAATTGTCAGCAGGTTAGGCAGAGCATCTTAAGCCTGGTGGTCTGACTCAGTATTGATGAGGTTGCCGACATAGATATGGGAGGCCATTAATATGGACTTCGTGGTTGGGCTTCCGAGGACTAGGAGGCAGCATGACTCTATATGGGTTATTTGTGGACAGATTGACTAAGTCTGCCCACTTTATCCTGTGAAGTCTACTTACAGAGGAGCCGAGGATTATGCGAGACTCTACATTGATGAGATTGTGAGATGGCATGGGATTCCCTTGTCTATTATTTCAGACAATAGGAGCTCAGTTTACTTCTCATTTCTGGAGATCTTTCCAGAAGAGCTTGGGCACGCAGGTGAAGCTTAGCACTGCCTTTCACCCTCAGACAGATGGGCAGGGGAGAGCGCACCATACAGACATTGGAGGATATGTTGAGAGCGGTGTGTGATTGACTTCAGAGGTAACTGGGATGACCATCTGCCTTTGATAGAGTTCTCGTATAATAATAGCTATCACTCCAGCATTGGATGGCACCGTTTGAGGCACTGTATGGTAGGAGGTGTAGATCTCCAGTCGGGTGGTTCGAGGTTGGAGAGTCATCCATTTTGGGTCCGGAGATCATTCATGAGGCCTTAGAGAAGGTCAGAATGATTAGGGACAGGTTGACTACTGCTTATAGTCGGTAGAAGTCATATGTTGATAACAGAAAGCGGCCCTTAGAGTTTGATGTTGGTGACCAGGTTTACTTGAAAATATCGCCTATAAAAGGGGTGATGAGATTTGGTAGAAAAGGGAAGCTGAGTCCGAGGTATGTTGGGCCATATGAGATCCTACAGCGTGTGGGCGAGGTGGCCTATGAGTTAGCATTGCCTACAGAACTAGCTTCTGTTCATCCAGTCTTTCATGTCTCTATGTTGAAGAAGTGCCTAGGTGATCCAGCATCAATCTTACTTGTTGAAGGTTTGGGGGTTGGTGAAGACTTATCTTATGAAGAGGTACCTGTTGAGATCTTAGACAGACAGGTCAAGCGGCTGAGGAATAAGGAGATTGCCACAGTGAAGGTATTGTGGAGAAATCATCTTGTTGAGGGTGCTACGTGGGAAGCTGAGGCCGACATGAGGGCCCTCTACCCTCAAATGTTCAGCTCTTGAGGTTAGACTTCATACTCTTAAACATATGTTTCCTTATTGCCCCGTATTTTGGTGCTATTGATTGACTATGTATAGTGATTTTATTATGATCTGACTGGCATTACGACGTGAAGTAGTAGTGTCATTCGGGGACGAATGTTCCTAAGGGGGGGATAATGTATACAACCCTAAAAATGAATAGGAGCAAGACTTAGTTGTCAAGAATGCTTGCGATTAGACCAAGGTTCACACAGACTGATACGCGTAGAACCAGACCTCAGAACCCTTACTACGACCAAGCCAACTAACTTGGGGAGTTAATTGAGCTTGAAAAGGTTGGAACCAACCAAGTAAGACTCTCGAAAATGAAGATTTATCGAAGGAGTCTTTACCGGACTTAAAGAAGAATTTTAAGTTTGAGGGTCTAGGGGTAAATGTCTTTACCAGGCTAAGGGTAATATCGTAATTACCCTAAATATATAAATAGTTAATTATCTAATATGGTGGAGGGGCAATTTGGGTAGAAAGGGCCGAAATTGGCCCTTTGGGTGAAATCTTGCTCCACCCGGGTTCGAACCTAGGTGGGAGCAATGATTTAACTTGATTTATTTTAATTGGTGAATTAATTTAATTAATTAATATTTAATTGCTGATTTAAGAAAGAGGAAAAGTCAGATTTTTATTTATTAATTATTATTTAATCCTAATTTGACTAAGTCTCTCCCTTATCTCCTAATCCTAAGCCAACTCTCCCACACGTTTCTCACTCTCTTTACTCTTATTCACGATCTGCCTCAACCAAAAGAAAATAAGAACAAACGTGAATGCTAAAGTTCATCAAGAACTTGAAAGCTAAAAACTCAAAAGCAGAATAGTCTTAAAAACGAAAGGTAAAAATCAATATCTCGACGGATTTTGCTTGTTCTTCCGGTGGTGAAACTTTGGATTTGTGGGGAATAGGCAGCATGGTTTAATCATCTTTTGGAAGAACTTCAGGTATGGGTTTTCTTCTCTCTTGGTCCCTTTCCCAAGAGGCCCCTCATTATTCAAGATAATCAATCCGAAACTAAGTTGTTTCCCATTGCATGTCCTTGTCCCTAGCTCCCAAATGACTTTGTAGGTTGGGTATTTTGTGCTGGTAGATTTAGGCATGTATGATATTTTTATGTTGAATGTAAATATGTATGTGCATGAGATCACGAAAATGATGACTAAGGTGTAATCAAAAAAAATTTGCAAGTGAGCACACGTTGGGCAGTGGCGTTTTAGTCACTGTTTTGGAGAGGTAAAGAGGCACGTTATTGCTTGCATTTTTTGTGCTAAACTTATGCTTAATATGTTGTTCATATGGTGTGTGAAATGGCAAGTTTTGAGTGTAAATGTTGTGTTAAATATACTCCATAAACCACACCTAAATAACGTACTAAGTAGTTGATGAAATGCCCTAAGAAACTAGCATGAAAAGTTGAGTTAAGGAAGGTGAGAATTATAAAAAAAATCCAGATTTGTGTACTCAAAAATGAGGATTAAATCTGAGTTTTTAAGAGGAAAAAAAAATAGGTGAGGTCAATGGGAATTGAACCCAAGACCTCACATGACCAAGGGGCTGAAAAATTTAAAACAAAATGTAAGGGGGCTAAGGGGAATCGAACCCCTTAGCTGCTGTTGACGCGAAAAAAATAAAAAGGGAGAATGGGGCTGGGGGGAATCGAACACGCAATGCTGGGGAAAGAAAGAAGAGGAAAAATAAAGAAAAAAAATGTGAGGCGTGGGAATCGAACCCACGACCTCAAGGCTGGAAATGGAGAGGGGCGAAAATGATTAATAAAGCAAGTGAGGTTGTGGGGGTTCGATCCCACGACCTCACTGTCAAAGACCCTTAGCATAGCGAAAATTAAATAAAAATTAGGAGGTTGTGGGGGTTCGAACCCACCACCTCACAGCCCCTAGCGAAATTGAATTAAAATAAGGAGGGGGTTCGAACCCACAACCTCCCTATTTCTGCGAATTAAATGACAAAAAAATAAAAGAGGCTGTGGGGGTTTGATCCCACAACCTCTTGGTTTAGGCGAGAATGGACAAGATGATGTTAATAAAAATAAAAAGGGGTTGTGGGGGTTCGAACCCACAACCCTTCGACCAACTTAGGAGTAATATTAAATAGAAAATTAATCATTCGATATTAATATTGAGATTTAATTTAGAGTCATAATATTATGAATATTAGAAATAAAATCAATGAAAAATATAAATGATATCCAATTGATTCAAGACTTGGGTTTCCTTGCCCAAACTTCCGTATTGATACATAAGTCATACGTGAATAAAATATCCAAGAATAATGCCACATACTTAGATCAAAATCAAGATCTTGGCATACATACAAGATGCATAAGTCTTGTATCACATAATCTTAGAAAGATATGAATCACTTAGACGAAATATGAATGAAGCCTCATGGCTTGTATGTATAGACACATAAGTCTAACATACGTTCAAAAGTAAGTGAACCTAAGAGGTATGTAATGAAATGATGAACCCTGGAAGGGTTAAGTATGAGTGTAAGATACACTAAATGGCCAAGTGCATTGGCATATGATGAAATGAACATTCACGTAATAAGAGGTGAGTAACTATGAAAAGCAAAGGTGCTAATGATAATGAATGTGGTGACAACATGATATGAGGCTAATGTAAATGATGAGGGCAATCTCAAATGAGCCTAAGTAAATGTTACCAATACGTACTCACCTATGAGAGTGTAAGATAATGAAGAGACCAGTCTCTATGAACACTCTAATGAAGGTATTTAGCTTAACACACTTAATACTAATGATGAGATGAGAAATCATCTAATGAGCTATGATGTCCTCATACTAGAAGCCAGCTTCCATGACGTATGAGATGAATGAAATGGAACTTTATACTGAGCACCGATAGACTAGCTATGAGCGGTGATGCCTTCTTTCGGGAAGGACGGAGGTTCACGTAACTCTCATGAGATGAGACTGTCCGGCATGCCGGGTATGGGTCTCCTTATATCTCCTAGTCTTCGAACCTATACTGCCAATATAGGGATCTGGCGGGGTTAAATTCCCATGTACGCTAGCATGTTTTTGGGTCACCTTGGCCGGTGATTCCACCTCTTTTCGGTGTGGGGGAGACACTGGATTTCATGATGCTCACATGATCTATGTCGGTTAAAGTTAAAGTTCCCAATGAATGAATGAGGCCAGCCTCAAATGATACACATAATGAAATGAATGATACCAAAGGTGTTAGGATAGGATAATCAAAGGTGAGTTAGATTCAAGTAATGACATTAGGTCATTCTTGGTCATTGCACAACCAACCTAATGAAAGTCTTAAACTACATCCTAAGTATAGCTGGTGATTACACTGGTCTATGAATGAAATGAAATGAAGTACGTATGAATGAATGAAGCAGACTCTGTGTTTGCTAATGAAGATTCCCGAGTTGAGGTCCCATCTGTTGAGCCCTCATTTCTGGGAAGTCTTAATGTCAAGTCCATGATTCCAAGGTCTCATGGCATATGAATGAATGATATGAAAGAAGTTATGTGCTACATGCAAAATGTAATGTATGCTATATGATATGTGCTATGTGCAAATGTTATGTGCTGTGTGCAAATGTGAACAGTATGATGATGTATGTTATTTTCATGGCATCACTTTCTTAATCCAAATTTGGAAAGCTCATTTACTTTCCTAATCCAAATTTGGAAACTTTCCTAATCTCAATTTGGCAAGTCCACTGACTTGACTTTCCAAAAATCACGTTGTTAGGAAAGAGCTATTCTTTCTCATGCATGTCCTTGGTGTGTGCTTGTATATACCCATACTTAGTACAAGTGTGTACTAACCCTATACAAACTCTACTATTTTAGGTGCAGGCACAGGTGGACGATAGAGCTACAGGATCATCGCTGCAGTTATCCAGACGTCCAGCATTCATCCGGTTTTGGTAGGTCCTCATGCTTTTGAGGATGCTACTGTTTTATATTCTAGCTTAGTTTTAGAGTTGAGCTAGTGGAGCATGTACCACTAGCGTTTCTTTCCTGTTTTTATTCAGACTATGTATTGGTGCCATTTTGGCAATTATACACTTGATATGAATTGAACTATTTCTTTCAGTTGCTTATCTCTTAATGTTAGATGGTTGATGGTGAACAATTACGTATTAATGAGAATGTTTTTATAAGTATGTTAGGAAACAAAAAGTTTCAAATTTTCCGCTAAAATTAACCTATGTAAAGTAAGGATGACGTAAGTAGGCTTGTCTGCGACCTCTGAGAGGCCAACGACGCCGGTCTCGTCTGGGGTCTAGATTCCAATCGTGACACTTTTCCTCACCTCATTCAAACTCTCTCTCTCTCTCTCTTCAAAAATTTAAAAACCCTATTTTGGTCAAGTTCTTGAGTCAGTTGAAGAACCACTATTGAAGTTCATTGTTTTTCCTACCTCTCATTTGAAACTATCTGGTATGTTACTCTATATTATTGATTTTAAGCTTTGTAATGTGATAAGGTGGTAAATAGTTCATGCTTTATTATAGTTTTGCTTCTAAACCCAGTTGCTTGTAATTGAAAATTGTGTTTTGAAAAGGGGTTTAAGTGCTTAAAAGTACTAGTTATAAAGTAAATATGCTTGATAATGGTGTTTAGATCTGAAATCTGCATTAGATACCTCTAAATTTTAGTTTGGGGTGAAGTATAAGTAGCCCATTGTGTTTACTTGTGCATTAAAATTGCTCTATGATGGAATAAGTGGTGTCATTCCCAAGGGTAAATTTATAATTATGTGAATTTTAAAGTTTTTAGGCTGAAATTTGTAAATGAATAGCATTGATATGTGTTGATATGTGTTGTTGGTCTGTGGTGAGGATGAAATTGCAAATGAGAGTTGTTAAATTTCCTAATTTATGTTTGATAGTTCACAATGATAGACGAGTTGATGTCCATCTTGAGGGAAATCATCAATTTTTTTATGAAATTGACTTGTGAATCCTTTGGGGAAGTTTAAGTACCCATTGGAATTGATATATGAATTTTTGGGTTGAATTTGGACAAATTTTGGTCATGGTGCTGACCGTGAAACACTTGCACTTCACAACTATTGCCTTGTGTATCCTGGGTGCAGTGTTGGTTAGCTGAGGGACTTCACTGTTCCTTAACCTTATACCTGCATTTCATTTTTGAGTCACACGTGCCCATTGGAGATATGCAGTGTAATGTCGGTCTACCTAAATGGTCGCAAATTTTCTGGTTGAAGGATTCGCTTGAGCTGGTAGCTTACAAACTCGCATTTGCGTGCCACCGGCCAAATGGTTGTCTCACTGTGAGCACTACTTGTTGAATTCTTTTTACACTCTTATGCCTTTTCTTTCGTAACTTTTGGTGGCTTAGTCTTCTTTTTCATTATTGAAATTATCAAAGAGACATATTTTCCCTAATTTGGCTGAGATTTGTCTTGCAGCATAAACAGCTAGTAGAAGGCTCGCTTTATAAGTCGACAACCTACAAATTAGTTGCGCTATGGGATACCTGGCATGGAAACCCATTATCATCACTTTTGAACAAGCATAAGAACAAAAATGAAGTTGTTTTTAGATGTTAAATCATTTAAGAAGGATTTCCCCAATATATTTGCTTAGAAGGAGAGCACTCTAGATTCAATGTTTTCAACCCTCTCGATTCTTATTTTCCTAAAATAGTGTAGGAATTTTAAGCCTAATATCGAGCAAGAATGGATCAACAAGCATACCAAGATAACCCCACCTCTCATATAAGTGTAACATAAGTTATAGTGAGAGGAAAGAAAGTTGTTGTCACACATGTGACATTCTTTAAATTCTGGTGTCGGGGAGTACTTATCCTAGAAACCAATTGTGATAACCATACAATATATAGAGACAATAATCATGCATGGGTGGCTGATTTCATTGCAACAAGCTCCCAAAAATGGGTGTAGACTAGAGGCCAAATTCACCGCGAAGACCTACTCCATCAAGCACACGTGTGGTTTTACTTCATGCAAAAGAATCTAATGCCTTCAGGGGATGTTATTCACATCTCAATGGAAATTTCTACCTATGTAGCTCAAATTATGGCAGGATAGGATATCTTCGAACACCGGATCATGGTAGTAAATCAAGCAAGTTGCTCTAAATTATAAAGGGACTTTACCTTTCCCACAGTTATTAAATATCTTTGTTGTGAAGCTGACTCCACATTCAAGGAAGGGATAGATGAATGTGCTTTATCTATACTTTCATCACCATGATGGATAATAGAGAAATATATGCACAAAAGGAAAAGAAGATATTGGATTACACAGCAAAATATGCATGAGGAAAATTATTTCTAAAGTAGATAATTGTCACGAACGGTGAGCACCCCCTAGTTGTAATCGGCGTCTTCGTCCTCTTAGAGGCCTTAGACAATCTCATAGCATACATCATCGCATTATTGCTAGAATAAAAAGCGGAAAAAATTAAAAGTTTTCCTTGAAGTTCAACTTCACTTCACATATATCAAAATAGAATCCATAATTGTCTCACATGACCATCTAAAACATAAGAGTAAGAGAAATGAGACTTAGACCTTACAACATTAAAATACGTCTTATAACAACATAGTCCTTGAATAGGAAATGGAACAATGTCTTTAATAGAAAAATAACCAAAAGCTAGATTCATAGGCTTCGTCCTCGGACTTGAGGACTCACCACCTTGGGAACAATCCAAGCTTCTTTGAGAATGGCTTTGAAGCACCTCAATGGCCCGAACCTGCATTTTTGTAAAAATAGAAGAGATATGGGTTAGTATAAACCACATGTGCAAAGTATGGATATATGCAAGTAAAATATTTGAAGACATGCACAAAGGGACATTTTAGTATAAACATGTTAAGTTCACTTTAAAAGTCTTTATGCACATTCCAAGAACATATACAAGTATATACCACAACAACAATACGACATATTCATATTCATGTTCAAAAGTGACATCATAACAAAGCCACAATCAATATTTCATATTTTAGAGTCTATTTCATCAATACATCACAAGATCTTACTCATGACCCCAATCCAAGTACACTAGTGCAATGTGTATGTGAAGCCCCATAACCCCACATAAACCAAGTAAACTAGCAAAGAGACCATAAGCATTACCTTTACATCATATAACATCATAACAAGTGTGATCAACGTCATACATAACAATTTAGACCAACATCATGCATATCAAGTGAAACCAACATCATATATATCATTCATACATAAAAAAACCACCCTGGAACTCCCCTCAAGGTCCACTTGTGCAATGTATAGGTAAAGTCCCATACTCTTACCTACACTAAGTAATACCTCTTCAGTAGTCCTAGTTAGTGTTCATCTTCTTACTTTCATTCATTCATTTTACTTTCAGGAAACTTTGCCATAACTGACATTAGACCATGTGAGCTAAACATGGAATCCGGTGTCAACCCCTCACACCGAAAGGAGGGCATCCTACTTGCCAAGTAGTACATCAACATCATCATAGCATCTAGGTGGATCCACTAGCTAGGTATCCTATGGGGGCACATAGTTAAGGAACTAGGAGGTTGTTACTAGAAATCCTCTTTATGCTAATTCGCATTGTAGTTTGCACCTCGAGAACATCGGGGGAAGATTTTTCGTGAAGAGACACCTCTTATTGTCAAGTTCACTTGGTGCTAAGCTAAATTCCATTTTTGAAGTATCATTAAGTCTTTATTAATTATCAATTCATAACATAGGTCTTAGGAGTTTAACCCCTCATATATCATGTTCATAGCTCATAGGTCATAGGATGAGAGAGTCCTTTCATCACAAACCCAACATCATGTGAGAACATTACATCATAGCATAATCATAAGATATACATAGGAATTACCTTCAATTCCTCATCATAGTACACCTATCATCATCTCACAACCATCATATTCATAGCATGTTCATACATTCATAACTTCATCATTCATACTTCAATTAACCAACAGTACCAAAGATAGACCAACAATACCACAACAACATAGTTATGATTTGAAGATCTTACCAATGGACTCCATGAAACCCATTCAAGACTTAATCTCAAACTAATGACATATATCAATCAAATCAATTATCATCATCATAGGATAGTCAATTATACGAGAACATACCCAATTACATCACCTCTAGTGATTAATCAACATAATCAAGAGTTAGGGTTAGGAGAAAAGGGACATTCATGTGTTCTTAAATAACTAGATCAAAACCTAATCAAAATATTATATAAGGCATTCAATGAAGTAACAATACAATTAACACCAATATATCAATCTATAAACTCACCATCTTCAAGCAATTTACCAAATAGGATCCAAGATTTATGGAATTTAGGGAAGAACACGGTTCCAACAAAATCTCAATTAAACAACATCAATTACCCATCATTATACAATTAATTAACCCTAAGTAATCATAATTCTTCACAATTGATCCACAATTTAGGTTTTAGAAGAAGACCCAAGTGTAGAGAAAACCCTTGATTTTGGGGGGATTTAAAATCATCTTTGAATGGACCTCTTGGGGAAAGGAATCCCAAGAGTGAAAGAATCCATACCTTGATGAAGATTTTTTCCACGAATTTGAGTAGTAAACATGGAGAATTGGTCTTCTTCTTCGAGCTGCAATGGTCTTCAATGGAGGTTGGGTAGAGAGAGAATTTTAGAGAGAAGTGAGAGTGATTTGGATTTCAATTTGGGAATTTAATTTGGGTTGTTAAATGTGGTTTAAAACTGACTTATAATCAATATATACCCCTCCCCTAAAATACTCATAAGAACCCTCACTTAATTAGACCTTTTTGTAAAGTCAAACTTGACTTCAAATTTCAGATTTTCCGTCGGGGAACAAGTCTGCATCGCGGAGCTGTTCCCACAAGATTTAATAAATTAATTTTTTAGATAGTAGAGTCTGTGACGTGCCACTACGTGGACTGGTTATATGCATGTGTAATTGCCTGCTACCTTGGGCAGCTTGTTGGCCAATAGTTTGGTCATCATCAAGGACCCTACGGTGGTCCTTGGGGGGTCGTACCGGGACATTTTGACCCTATAAACATTATATTACCTATTTAAATGAGTTTTAAAAGTTTTAGAATTCATACTACACTCTCAAACCTTCACAAGATCTAAGGACGTCTACTAGTTCAATTTCACTAGTTTCTGAACGTTATGGTCGTCCCTTGATGTTTAGGCTCTAATATTTTTAAATCAAGTTTATTACACTATTCAATGTCTAGAAACATCATTTTAACATTATTTAATGGGTGAGGCTCTAGACTAGGTTATTGGATTTCTGATGTATAACAATAATTAAGCACTAGAGTTGAGGTCCTAGAGGACAAAGTCACTACCTTGCAGACTGTGGTGACAAAGAAGAGGGTGAAAAAAACAATGGAATATGAACCAGATATCAAAGTGGTGTTGAATTAGATCAAAGTGAGTATCGATTTCTGGAAGGTGGAATAGATTCAACATACACGGAGGCATATGAGCAGTGTTTCTTCACCTCTCTTACTGAGTGTAAAAGTATTGGGGACAATACTAATTCTAGTTTGGGGGTATATTCTGTTAGTAAGTAATTTTTAGCGGTCCTTGGTGGGACTAATTGGGTTGGTCTTACACTTCTCTAGTGTTTTATTACCCGTGCTTGCTTGGAATTTGCGCTTAGTGCCTTTCAATAGGCCTTGTTCTCTCAATTAATTAATGGAGCATGAGTCAAAATTCAAATTTGTGAATAGTAGTTAGTTGAATAAACTCAAAGGGGTTATTTTTATCTGCATTGACTATATTGACCTAGAATTATATGGCTTTTCACTGGTCTCTGTGAGGTGAGCTTCCTAAAGCTCAAGACTTTATTTACTACTAGAATTTTGAGTTTACCCATGGATGGAGATGATTTAACCGTACATTATGATGCTTCTTGGATTGGTCTTAGTTGTGTATTAATATATAAGAGAAAGGTGATAAATTATGCTTTGAGGCAGAACTATTATTTTTATGACTTGGACCTGGGAGTTGTGGTGTTTGAATTAATGTTTTGGAGTCAATATTTATGGTGGTGAGGTTTTTTAATATTATTCAATAAAAGGAATCTAAATTTGAGAAAAAAGAGATGGTTAGAGTTGCTCGAGGACATTGGAATGACTATCGTTTATCATTTGGGTAACACGAATGTGATAGTAGAGGCCTTAGGTTGAAGGGTGGTGAGTATGGATAGTCTATCTTTGTTACATGTTGTAGAGCACCCTTTGGCTATAGATGTTCATCTCTTAGACAATAGCTTTGTGAGACTTGACACTTTGAAATCTTGTAGAGTTTTGACTAATATGGAGGTAAGATAATTCTTATTGGAGCAGGTTCGGGTTGGATAATTTGATGATAGAAATTTATCTAAGATTTGAGACAAGGTGTTACTAAGAGAATCCAAGGAGGATATTATTGATAATGAGGGAGTTTTGAAGATATAAGATTATATTTAAAGGAATATAGTTGAGGTATTCTATATATCTGAGGTCTACTAAGATGTATGATTTATCAACAAATGAAGTATGAACACCAAAAGCCTTCAGGGGTTACTCAAAGGAACCCATACTAGAATGGAAGTGGAAAACGATTGTTCTAGACCTTATGATGGGGTTACCGCGTACCTTGGGTAGGTTTTATGCTATATGGTTCACCGTGGATTGATTGACCATGCTTGCACATTTCATAATGGTTCAAACTACTTATAATTAAGAGAATTTAGCCAAGATCTATATTTGGGAAAGTTTTCTTACATGAGGTTCCCATTTCAATACTTTAGATTTTTCGTCTCATTTTTGGTGGTCTATGAATAAGAGGTTGGGTAATTGAGTGAACCTTAGTACATTCTTTCATCCTCAAACTAAAGGTCAGTCTAAAAAGACTATTCAGGTTCTTGAGGACATATTGCGGGAGTGTGGAATCGACTTTGGTGGTTATTGTGATCATTTTTTACCTTTACCAGAGGTTGCATACAATAACAATTATCATTTCAATATTGAGATAACACCACTTTTGAGGTTTTGTATGGTAGAAATGTTGATTTCCTAATTATTGTATTTATAATGACTTGGGAGTACCCCCTAGTCATAATCAGCGTATTCGACCTCTCGGAGGTCTCATACAAGCCACGTGGATCTTTCATTGCATAGGATATTAAAAAATAAATAAGAATTTAAAACTTTCTTCACACACGAAGAATATTTTCATTAATAAGCAAGCGGAAGACTTTTAAAACATCTAACTTTACAACATGTATGTCTCATAAACCATCTAATACTTTAGAGTACAACATTTGGGACTAAGCCCATACAAGACTTGAAATAAAGATTAAAAAGACATAAAAGGAACATGTGGGTCTTGTCCCCGAATCTATGAGGACTCACCAAAACTTCATCTTTAACCCTTAGAAACCTATCCATCCTCCATAACATACCAAACCTCCAATGCCTACACTTTAGTCAAAAAGGGAAAAAGAAGGAGTTAGCACATCTAAGCACTAAGTATAGAAGTCATGTAAAAACCATGCAAAAAGTAACATTTAGCATAGAAACATGCTTTCATGACATTTTGATAAGAACCTTCATCATAAGAGTTTTAAGAGACATAACACAAGTCCATATTCACATACAAAGCCATTTCAAGTAACATCTACATATAACACAAGACATGGCCATATTCAACAAATAACCTTTCATCATTTAGACTCTCTACCTAAGGCTACTCTAAGACCCACCTAAGTAAGACATGAAGAGACCGCCCATACACCCTCTTCAAGCACACCTAAGTGTTCCCAAAGCTACCCTAGATAAGAACTTTTCTACTTAAACATACTATCAATAGGAGAACATACATTACATAAGTCATTTAAAAGTCAATCATATAATTATGGGACTTCACATAATGGTCTTGGAAGACCTAGGGAACTCACTTTAGTATATTCAAAGCCTGCTCGTGCCATGTGTAGATAGCATCCCATTCCACTACCCACACGTTGTAGAACCTATCCAATAACTAGAGTCCACATCCCACATAATGAGAATAGGCATTAACCGACATAGACCATACTATATAGGTATGGAATCCGGTGACATAGACCATACTATCTAGGACACATCTCATGTAGGCACATGGTTAAGGGATATGAAGGGCTTCTTTGCACTCTAGTCTCATACTTCAAGTAGAGCTACTACCACAAGCATATGTCACATTATACTACTACAATTAACATAATAATGCCGACAAGTCTATGATCACAATAAGAACAAGAAGTAAACACCGTCACTATAAGTGGATCATACCACACAAGAGCAATTCTACAGCATTTCTACATTAGTAAGGGAAATAGGTCAACTTACCCGCTTCCCATAGCCAAGATCACCATTCCTTAACATCTCCAACAATTCACAATATAATTTCATAATTAACAATAGAAATCAACTATAAAACACATTATAATAACAATTCCATCAACATTAAATCATAAGCAATAGACCCACCTCATAAGCCAAATTTAGGGTTTTGAGAAGATAAAGGGTTCATGGAGTTTTCCATTGGAAAACATCAATTTAACATCAATAATATCATATCTAATGATTTGAAATCGTTTCATGCAAGAACCCTTGAGTTAGAGTAAAAATTGGACTTTTCCATAAACTTTGAAATCTTTGAAACCACTTTGAAATTGGCTCTAAGGTGATAGATAGCCTTAGATAACGAATCCCATATCTTATTCTCAAGAAACCAACGAAAATTGAGAAGAAATCAGTTGAACCCATCTTCCTAGCAAGCTCCAAGACCTTGACCTCCAATAGTGGTTTGAGAGAATGTTGGAAGAGAAGAACTTTTGAGGGTTTTGGAATTTTTTATTCTAATTCAGGGTTTAGGTTTTTTGATAGGGGAATGAATGTATAATGACCTAAAATCAGTATATAATACACCCCCAAAATACCCAAAACACCCCTACATCAATTGGACCCTTTTAAATAAGTCAAACTCAACTTTAATTTTTAGAATTATCATCGGGGAATAAGTCCGCATCGTGGGGCTGTTCCCTAAAGATTTTGGTATATAATTTTTGGGACAGTAGAGGGGGTGATGTCTCCGCGATGCGGAGGAAATTTTTTCTCATGGATGGAGCAATTCCACAACGCGGAGTAGCTCCCGTAATGCTACTGGTCGAAAGTTGCCTTAGCAGCATCTTGGCCAGGGCTTGGGTCCTCCTCAAGGACCCTTAGGTTGGTCCTTGGGGAATCCTAACCGTACGTTTTGACCCTAAACATGTTCCTCTAGGTTTTAGGGCTAACCCCACTAATTTTAGACTCCAAACAACACATAAAATCATGCACAACATACTAGTACACACTAGCACACAAAAGACTAGTTTTCGAACGTCTTGGTCGTCCCTTGACGTGTGACTTAAAAACTCTTTAAAATTGACTTCTAAATCTATTCTTCATTATTTTAACAATTTATTAACTTACAAAATCCATGTGAGTCTCTAGTTCACCTTATTTCATTTTGAGGGTTGTTACAGTATTGATGCACTTGTGAGTATGTCATGGGATACAGACTTGTAGAGGAAGTCCTTGGAGAAGGTCAAGTTGATTCAGGATAGGTTTCTAATGGCTCAAAATCAGAGTAGGCAAAAGATATATGGATATCGAAAGGCTCGTGATTTGAAGTTCATGGTTGGAGAGTGTTTTATTGAAGGTTTTACCCATGAAGAGTGTCATGAGAAAGAAGCACAAGTTGAGCCGAAGATTGTTCATCGTATAGGTAAGGTGGCTTATGAGTTTGCGTTGCCAACCGACTTATCAGGTTTTCACCCTGTTTTTCATATTTTGATAATAAAGAAGTATCATTAATATAGTGTTCATGTGGTTCATGGGATCCATTTTTACTTTATCAGAATTTTACTTTGAGGAGGAGTCCGTAACCATATTGGATAGGCAGATTTGAAAGTTTATGTGGAAAAAATTATTTCAGGGCGAGTTTAATGGAAAGGTTAAAGAGGCTGCTTGGGAGGCTCAGTTAGACATGTGGATCAGATATCCCTATTTGTTTAAGTGTTCAATTACTTTATGCTCTCTTATCATTCAAAGACGATGTTTGTTTTAGTGGTAAATAATGTAACGATCCGTTTAATCGTTTTTGAAAATTAGGACTATTTTGACTCTTTCCATGGATTAAAATTTTTGAACTATTCAGTTTCTACAGTTACTTAAATGGGTATTTAGTAAATAATTAATTAATTAATCTTCTTAATTGATGATTAATGGTCCCTAGTCCATAATTTATTTAATACCACATGTTACTTATTCCATGGGTAAAACTGAATTACAGTAAAAGAGATTTTTTTTTAATTATTATTATTATTATTATTATTATTATTATTATTATTATTATTATTATTATTTTGCATAACACAAATAGTAATTGATAACACAAGGATTGTATGGCAACAAAATGAAGACCCTGATGAGTGGTAGTTTTGCACTCATTTTAAGGTTATTTAGTTCAGCAATTAGTGTCCTCAATGCCTAATTATATTTTATTCTAATGATATTTTGATGATTTGCACTATGAAGGCTAAATGAAAAGGTAGGAATGAATGCTTGAAAGAATGGCTAAAAATATAAAAAGAAAAATAAATTTCCATTGGTGATCGCCTAACATGAAGAGCAATCTCCTAATGGGTACAAGCTCTCCCAAGTTGACGGTACACAATAGCTAAATTACTTGAGGCAGGTCGGTGAACTCTAGGAGTAATGGTGATGCGACAAATAAAAAGAGAGAGCAAGGTGACCATTGTCGATGAACAGTAGTTTTTGAATACTAACAGATTAAAAGGCGAATGAAGGTTGTGATTGGCAATACACCAAATGTGAAAGACAAACTCGAACGAGCTCACAGGCTGAGGTTCAAACACCTAAAGCCTAAAGCAAGAGATAAGTGATCTAATGAGAAGTTGGTGAGTCTCTTAATGGATCAGTGAGCCTGACTAACGTCACCTAATGGTTCATGCATTGAGTTTTGGGCCAAATTTTAGAAAATTATAAATATCCTAAAAGAGCGAGAAAAAAGGAGTTCGAAAAATTTCCAATTTGGGGGAGAAAGTTATGAACATATATTTTTAAAAAAGGAAAAATTTTCCTTTGTGAAGAAAACTTCTAGTTTTTGAGGTCTTCAAATAAAAATTTCTTAAAATTGATCAATTGAAGTTGAATTCAAAGTGGGTTAGCTTGTAATTTATCAATTTCATGTTACCCATGGCTGATCTCATGCAAGGTATAGTTTTCTTACATTTTGTAATGGGCGGCTAAGGGTGTTAGGTGTTGATTTAATGTAGTGGGTATTGTGTTATGCTCTATTTTGTTGTTGTTCACGCAATGATTTGGGCTAATTAGCATGTGGTTAATTTATGCGTTAAGGTTCCAAACTTAATTCCTACTTCTGATCTCTAATTGATGCTAAAAATAGATAAATTGGAGTGGGTAATTAGTTCAATTATAGCTATTAAGATTTGATGTCTATAAATTGCTTGAAAATAGAGGTTATGGGTCGGGCTATTTTCCCTATTTTTGCATCGAAAGAGAGAATAGAGTAAGGTATTGGGTTGTTTAGTATTACGCAAATGATACCTAAAGGATATTCTATGAACTAATTCTACGATATCGAAAGAACATTAGTGTCATTCAAGATGACCAATCAATTCATGAATTTTCATCTCTATAGAGCAACACGATTACCCCCATGTGATATCGATTTCCATTATCGCACCTCTACATTACTTGTAACTTATTTGATTTTCTGAAATTCTTCTTAATTATGACTACTGATAATAAATCCTTTTCATAAATTTGGTGGAATCATCCCCCACTTGTTTTTACTATTACAAATGAATAACTTAACAATCCCAATTTCTTGACCAAATATTTTACGCAATATCATTCTCTATGGGAATTCAACTCCGATTCTTTGTTGGGTATTTTTATTGATCACGACCGCTTACTCTTTTAATTGGTTTTGAAGAGTAGATTGAGCATTATAAAAAATGGTGCCGCAGCCGAGGAATGATGGCTGAAAATTTCATATGAGAAATTAGTTTGTAAATTTTCTTTGTTTTAGTAGACTGTGGCTCTATGTTATTGTTTGATTTGCAAGTCTAAAACAATGAGTGACCAAGCTAGTTTTAATGATATTAAATACGGTCAAAATGAAAACATGGGTAATTTTAAAGACATGCCCGTGAATGTCATTCAAACTACACGAGCTATCTCTTACCTCCAATATATGGGAGGGCAGACGTTTATGTGACCAGAACAATGCTATAATTGCTCTAATTAAGAGTCATGCTTGGGAGTTTAGCTCACGAAGACCCCATTGACACGTTTGGAATTTTGTGGGTGGGTGTGTGCAATTCATGTTTGAAAACATCTCACAAGAGTCGATTAGGTTGAGGTTATTTCTGTTCTCTTTGACAGATGAAATAACTAGATGATTGGCGAAGTTTCCAAATGACTTGATCACTTCTTGGGAGGAGTTTGTTGAATCCTTTGGATAGATTCTTTTCCTCTTCAAAGATGGTCAAGCTTAGGGACCAAATCCAAAATTTCAAGAGAATTGAAGATGAACATTTAGATGAAGCATGTTTGGGATTCAGGATATTACTCTCCCAATGTGTACTAGACCATTTTTTGCGGCAATACTTCTATTGTAGCTTAATTCAATCAACAAATGTGTAGCTGATCAACTTTTCCAAGGAGGCTAATGCGACAACCATATGAAGTGGAATCATTGTTGCTTGATGAAATGACTAAGGTAAACTGATAATGACAAGACCAACTGCAATATCTACATCTAATCATGATTAAAGAATAAATTGAGAAGAGCATGAGCGAGATGAGAACATGGACAAAATGATGACTCAACTCAATTTATTATCCTAGCATGTCATGTGAGGTGGAGTGAAACCAATAAATGAGGTTGGACATAGTAGTGTGAAGTGCCCAAATGATGTCAATTCGAGGCATTATACAATGAGGAACTCCTATATTTGGGCAAACAAATGAGGTGTTCTCACCCGAACTACCAAACACAAGGTAGGAATCAAGGTTTGAACAAAGAAAGCGATGATTGTTGAAAGGATTGGCAAGGTGGAAATTGAAGAGATAAGAAGGCTAACAAAGATAGATATATTCCTCCCCATGATTGTAAATGGAAAATGGACCCAGCTAGTCTAGAAGGGAACCGAATCGAGGATATGCTCTCAAGGATATTCAACAAGGTCGAATCATCTGACAGAGTGTTGAGGAATTGAAAAATGACTTCTCAACTTTATCTCAAATGGTAACATCTCATTAGGTGTCGATCAAGCAACTAGAGAACCAAATATAAAAAATCTCCACTCATCTCAATCCAACGCAAAAAGAAACAGCTCCAAGTGACACTGCCCCAAATTCCTAAAATTATTGTTGAGAAATCGGGAACTATGTCGTGCCACAATTTTAAATAAGGCGCTTCTTGCGAGGCAATTCAACTCTTACTTTTTTATTGCTTTCAGAATGTGTATTGTGAGAACATGTTGAAAACAAGTCAAAGTATTGTGAGGGACATAATAGGCGATGACATAACCATAACGGTGATCCGCCAAAGTCATTGTGCAAACTAACTCTTGTCTGTTTTTAGTGGTGGAAAATGTGAAAAAATGTGCTGTCAACTTAGGCGATCTGAGCTCCAAAGGTGATCCACCAAACTACACTATACAGACTCCATTATGTTCACCGAATCAGGCTTCAAGTTTGGTATCCATTCAAGCCTCTTCGATAAGCTTCGGCTTCAATTAGAAATTCATCAAACCCACTCGACAACATTATCCATGTCCACTGGACGTGTGTTGTATAAAAGGCCAAGGTTATTTTCATTTTCAAAAAGAAAACCCTTTGTTATCTATGAGATTATTTTCTTCCTTTCACTTCCAAAAGAATATTTTAGTGTGTGAGTGTCCTTGTATGAATTTCTAGTGCTTGGAGAGCGTGTTCTTGCTTGATAGGTTGTCCCAAACCCTAATTCTCTTTATTTGCTCGTATATACTTCTGGTTGAGGTTGGTATTCGACTTATATCTTGTTATTTGAGCTATAGGTTGTGTTTTGTGTATGATATTTAGGACATATGATGCATGTTCATAGTTAATTTCATCGGATCGTGATGCATTGTTGTTATTGAACTATGTCCATGAGTTAATTGTATGAACATGTGCGTAGAATTTTAAAAATTGGTTATGTTGGTTAAAATTTGAAATCAAATTAAATATTGTTGGGTCTGACTTGAATTCTACATGGTTGAAGTATATTAGCCTTGTGTTGACCCGATTGCATGTATTTTCCCAATGATAGATGGAGTGACGACTTTCTTCAGGAAAAATCGTCAATTTGAGCAATGTTTAGTGATTTTGGGGGGAAATCTGAGTACCCATTGGTAGAAAAGCGTATGGTTAGATTGTTAAATTTATGGGGAACTAGGTATTGTTGCATATGTTGGTTTAAGTTATGGAAATAGGCACTGGATGAACACTACCTGTTTAGCAGGCTTGTCAAAGCTAGCCAAGGTGGTTAGCCGAACTGCCGAGTAAGTCCCACCTCATTCGCCAATCTGAAAGACATTACAAGAAACTCAAAATGTCCATGTCTAATTCTGAAGGTTATCTTTGGAAATTACCCTCTCAAACAAGTACCTAGTGGTACCCTAAATGTAAATCAATCTTTGGAAAGCATCCGACATCATATAGTTAGTCGAAACCCATCATTCTTTTGTAGCGGATTTATTTAATTTTTATAGTCACCTTATTCAGTTTTTGGTATTTTATACACTTTTGTAATAAGTCATCTTTCTTCTGCACAAATAACATTGGTGCACTGCTTGGTGATGCACTAGTCCTGATGAAGCACTTATCTAATATATCATTTAATTGTTTTTTTACAATTCCTTCAATTTTTCTTGTGCAATTCTAAATGGGGGAATTGATATCGGCAGAGAATCTGGTAATGTACCAATAAAAAAAATCTCCTATTCTAGGGAAATAGCAAGAAGCTCATCTGGAAATACATCTAGAAACTCATTGCCCACTAGAATAACTGAAGAGTCGAGGACTTAGCATCAATATCCTAAACTCGCTCGGAAAATATGATAAGTACAGCCTTTGGCAAACATTTCTTTGCCTGAAGATTGCAAATAAACTTGCCCTTTGGTATTACAACATTAGCCTACCATTCTCATACTACTTCCCCTGGGAACTAAAATCTAACAGTCTTCTCTCGGTAGTCGACATTGTCTTAATAAGGTTTCAACCAATCTATCCTCATATCAGTAACAAATTCGAGCATCTCTAGCTCTATCAAGTCTAGAAATTTCTGATGAACAACAATCTACTGTAAAGCCTCAATAAATCCTCTTGAGCATATTAGAAACACAAAGCATGATTTGGATTCCATATGTACTTATAACTCATCTCTATAGCACGATTTTTAAATTGAAATAAATGTAACCAATCCTAAATTCTTATAGCCTCTTGATTATAAGTGTGGTGCACAACACACCCATAAACAAGAATCTACAAGACACAACTTGTGGACTCCATGGGACACGACCCACTCTAATACCAAGTTTGTCACGACCCAAACTAGCATAGACGTGACTGGAACTCGATACTTTAGTCAATCTTGCCACTAAAATATACTAACTGACCAAACTGTGGAACTAGAAGGTGGGGCAGCACAACACCTAAAATACTAAGCCTGGACCATTAGAGTTGTCACGACCCGCACCTATACCCTAGAAGTTTGGGTATTCATAGGTCGCAACCGGCGTACTTGACCTCTCGGAGGTCTTGTACAAGCCCTTTTGTATCGTCAAAGTAGTGCGGAATTAAAACTTTTCATAAAACATTAGAATATCTTTAATAACATCTTTAATTAGAAATCATTGAAAATACTAAGTCTCAATCTCATCAAAGCTTAGACATGAACATACTTGGGACACGGCCCATACATCAAAATATAGAAATACTTAGTCTATTACAATACTTCAATATAAAAGAAACCTAAGATAACTATGCCCTCGAATCAAGAGAGGACATACTTCAACTTCACTTGAATGATGCTATAATCCAAGCCTTTCTTCCCAATTCTCTTCACCTACCAACCACTATAGAGATAGAAATATATATGAAATTAGTACAAACACATGTACTAAGTATGGCATAATGCATAAAAACCATGATAACGGACATTTAATGGAAATATGCTCTTTTGATTAAAACATAATAGTATAAACATAAGAACAACATTTAACACCTTGGAAATACATAATAAATCACATAGACAATTTATCATAATTTTGGAGAAACCTTACAGTGAACTAATTCACTGTTACAGTGAAGTTTCTCAACTTAACCTTAGGCACCTTCTAGCATGTAATTTCCCCACTAAAAGTTATCCTAAGACTCACTTAATTAATGCAATGAGAGACCGTCCATACACCCTCTCTAAGCATGCCTAAATGATCCTCAAGACTATTTATAATGAGACACATACATTTACAAGACACCAAAACACATAACATGTATAATATGATATTCTCCTTACCAAGGCTATCAAAAGACTTACTTAAGTACTCCTAGAAGAGAACGCCCATACACCCTCTTCAGGGTTACCTAAATAATCCTTAAGACTTCCTAAGTTTATATCATGCCCAAAGTATCAACCAGCTTCCCTAACTAGAGTCATTCTCAAGACTTCCCTAGATAAGACATGAAGAGATCATCCCTTATGCCATCTTCACACTTACTAGGAAATCCTTAAAGTCACTCTAGATTAGGTACTCATTCATTTACATGCTTTCTAACATAAGTCATTATTTCATTAGTTCATTAAGAGACATTCATCACATAGAGGACATTCAAGTAATGGTCTTGGAGAAGATCTAGGGACTTTCACTAACATCTTCAAAGCCTAAGGGAGCAATGTCTAGGTAGTGTCCCATACCACCACCTAAACTTCATAGACTTCTCAACTACTAATAGGTATCCCATAAGATGAGAATAGGCAATAATCGACATAGACCATGGTAGCAAAGCATGGAATCCAGAGTTGTAACCTACTCCGATGGAGGGTGTTCTACTTGCCAATGGTAGAACTTGGAAACATCCCATGTAGGCACATGGTTAAGGAATATGAAGGGCTTACTTTGTACTCTAGTCTCGTTCTTCACTAGAGCTACTTCCCTTACCATACTCACTCGGTGCTAGCCTTTATTCTCATAGAGTAATTCACACTAAAGGATCATACGAAGGGGTTCCATATCTAGTTCATAACCCAATAACATTTACCCTACCAAAGAGGTCCCCTAGGGCTGCCTTACAATGGCGACGAAGATAGCTTAATCACTTTCCTAAGGATGATATGATGTCCTTTTAGCCAACCAACCTTAAGTCCATCATTCATTACAAGAAGGATATCATTACGGCTTTCGATTTCAAGGTTCATAACCTTACCACTAGGTTCAAGGTTTCACATAAAGGACCCTCTTAGAAACATTCAATGTCTCATGCCATTCATACATACAAGACTAAGAGTCTTTAGCATCCTAAGTCAAGACATCTCATATTCACATTCATACATGCATCAAGTAAGGGACACAAGTCTACCACACAAGACACACTAAGACTTCACTTTATCACATATAGCATATCATACTAGAAGCACATAGGAATAACCATTATCATCTTTAAGTCATCATATACACTACTATAACATCATCAATGTAACAACCCGAAAATAACTATGTGAAGTAATGCCTAAACGTACCTAGAATGCCTAGATTAGACCAGGTTCACACGGCTTGATGCGCGTGGAACCAGACCTCAGAACCCATGTACAATCCAATCCAACCAACTTGGTGAGTTAGTTGATCTAGGCAAGGTTGGGTCCAGCCATGTAGGGCACCCGAATATTAAGATTCACCCGGATGAGTCTTAACCGGACTTGAAAAGGGTAATCTTAGGTTTGGAGGGTCTAGGGGTAAAATGGTCTTTTCCAAGCTAAGGGTAGTATTGTAATTACCCTAAATATTTAATTAATTAATTAATTAATGTGAATAATGGACAATTCGGGTAGGGTTGACCCGAATTTGACCCTTTTCGCGAGTGGAGCTTCACCCAGGTTCGATCCTTGGTGGAAGCAATGTTAAATTGAATTAATTAATATTAATTATCTGATTTAAGTAAGGGCATGATGAGTAATTTCACCTAAACCTTAAAAAATCAGATTTTTAATTAGTAAATAACAAGGAGTCCTAGTTTGACTAAGTCTTCAACTAAAACTCCTACACTTACTCTCATCTCTCTCCACTCTCATTCTCACGACTTTCTCCACTCTCTTCTCACGTTATTTATCAGCAAAAAGAACAAAAAAATCAAAGTTCATCACTTGAATAACTTGCACACAAAAATTCAAAAGAAAAACTAAACTAAAAACGAAAAGCGAAAGCATCTTTCAAACGGTTTGCGCGTGTGTTTTGTTGGAGAAGCATTTGTTTTTCGTGGGAGTTGGCAGCACTTGAGATCAGATTTGAAAGGTGTTAAATGACGAGAAAATGTATGGGTTTTCTTCCTCTTGGTCCCTTTCCCAAGAGACCCCTAAGTTTCAGTCGAATTCTAATCCAAAAACTAGGAATGTTCCCCGTTGCATGTCCCTGTCACTAGCTCCCATCGATTGTTGTAGGTTGGGTATGTTTCCTGGTAGAATCTAGGGATATAATGTGTTTTCGTGATGATTATGTTCTGTATGTATGTTCGGATTTATGTGGTTATTAATTATGTTTTCCGAAACTATGTGAAAATGGCATGTTTAATTCTTGCGTTTTGTATGCAATTATTTGTAGAAATTATGATGTTCATATGAGGTGTGTTGTTGATGAATTGAGTGAAAACTCTTGGCCAAATGTAACAACAAAAAATACACATAATAACGTACGAAATATTCAATGAATTACTTAAGAATCTAACGTACAAATGTTGAGAAAAATGGACCAAAAACGTGACCAAATTTCCAGAAATATGCTGATTTTAAAAAAAATTTAAGGTGTGAGGTCATTAGGGATTGAACCCAAGACCTCACCATATGCAAGCTATAAAAAAATTCAATAAATAAAATGAGGTAAGGGGGATTCGAAATGGGGTAAGGCTCAAGTGAAGAGTTAGGAGAAAAATGAAAGAAAAATAAAATGAGTGGTGTGGGGATCGAACTCACAACCTCTCGGATAGGTGAGGAAATTAGGAGAAAACTAAAGGAAAATAAAATGAGGTTGTGGGGGATCGATCTCACATCCTCTCGGCCTAAAATAGAAAAGTCAAGGAGAGAAAAGTAAGAAAAGAAATGTAGGCGTTGGGATTCGAACTTGGGTCCCCAAGCTGAAATTTTAAATCAAAATTTAATATAAGACTAAGTGTTGCTCAAGGGATTTGAAATCGGGTTCCCTTGCCCAATTCTGTGTTGATGCATAAGTCTTACGTGAATAAATACTTAATGAAAGTTGCCTATAGGAATCGAAATCGAGACCTTGGCATACTTACAAGATGCATAAGTCTTGTACCACATATCTTGGGTAAGTATGAGTCACTTAGACGAACTATGAACGAAGCCTCATGGCTTGTACGTAGAATATGAAACACACTAAAAGGCCAAGTGCATTGGCATATGACCAAATGAACATTCACGTAACAAGGTGAGTAATTATGTTATACTATGATGTTAATGAAAATAGTGACAACATGATAAGAGGCTAGTGCAAGTGAGACAAGATGCATCTACGCCTAAAAATCAATGTCACTAAATGAAATTTCTAAGAGAGTATATTTATGCTAGACGATGAATAAATCAAGAAAGAGTGGCTACATGAGGATAGGCTACTACAAGTGAGACAAGTTGTATCTACGCCTAGAATCAATGTCCCTCAATGTAAATTCCAAGAGAGCATATGTATGTTATACGATGAACAAATAATGAAAGGTGAGTAAAGATGAAATGAAAAGATGTTAAGAAAGAATAGGGTGGCATCACAATATGAGGCTAGTGCAAGTGAGACAAGTTGTACCTACGCCAATATAAGGTCACCAAAAGTACTCACCTAAGAGAGTGTTGAATATTAAGAGACAAATCTCAATCACACTCTATATGTAAGTGTAAGGACAATTCACACTTAATACGTAAAGAAGAGATGATAAATTATCTAATGAGCTATGAATAGCTCATGCTAGAATCAAGATTCGACGATGTATGAGTTGAATGTAAATAGAAACTTTAAACGGAGCACCGATAGGCTAGCTATGAGTGGTGATGCCTTCTTTCGGGAAGGGCGGAGGTTCACGTAATTCTCATGAGATGAGACTGTCCACCAAGGTGGGTATGGGTCTCCCTAAATCTCCTAGTCTTTGAACTATGCTCCCAACATAGGGAACTAGCCAGTGGTTTTCCACATAAGCGAGCTAGGGATGTTTTGGTTTCACCTTGGCCAGTGACTCCACCGCTTTTCGGTGTGGTGAAGACACCGGATTTCATGATGCTCACATGATCTATGTCGGTTAAAGTTGAAGTTCCTCAAAGTATGAATGATAATGAAATGAATGATACCAAAGGTGTTTGGATAGGATAATCAAGAGGTGAACTAGACTCAAGTAATGACACTAGGTCATTCTTGGTCATTGCACAATTAACTCGATGAGAGTCTTAAACAACATCCTAGGTATAGCTGGTGTTCACACCAGCCTACAAACGAATGAAAATGAAGTAAGTATGAATGAATGAAGCAGACTCTTTGTTTGCTAAAGAAGGCTCCCTAGTTGAGGTCCCATATGTTGAGCCCTCATTTTGGGAAGTCCTAATGTTAAGTCCGTGATTCCAAGGTCTCACGGCATATGAACGAATGATATGTAATATATGTATGTGCTATATGAAATATGTTATGTGTTGTGTGCAATATGAAAAGAATGATGATGCATGTTACTCTCCTAGCATGACTTTTCTAATATGATTTGGCAAGTCCAACTGACTTGGCTTTCCATAATTCATATCGTTAGGAGAGAGATCTTCTTATTCATGAATATCCTAGGTGTGTACTTGCATACACCCATACTTAGTACAAGTGTGTACTAATCCCGTACATTATACTATTTTAGGTGCAGGTTCAGGAGGGTGTTAAAGACATTCATTGCAGCTGTTCGGACATCAGAGCTTTTCATCCGGACTTGGTAGGTTCTCATGCATTCGAGGATGCCTGCCGTTATGTTTCTAGCTTAGTAATAGGTTTAGGCTAGTGGAGCATGTTCCACTAGTATTTTTTTCCTATTTTGTTCAGACTTATGTAATGGTGCCATTTTGGCAATTGTTACTTATGCTATAAGACTATTTATTTCCAGATTGAATGATTCATTATTAGATGGTTGATACACATGAGCAATGAACTTCTTTATACGCATATGTATGTTATAACTATGAATTCTATGTACACTTCAAACAAAACAAAAATTTTCAAATTTTCCGCTAAAATAAACCTAACGAATGTAATGACGACGTAAGTAGGTTTGTCTGCGACCTCTGAGAGGTCAACGACGCCGGTTTTGGCTAGGGTCTAGAACTCGGTTGTGATAATCAATATAACCATCATAGACTCATATAGTCAAGTAGGAATAATTATACATCAACTCTAAGCCTACACACATAAGGACATAGTCATAGTCTAACATGATCACCTAATATCAATAGAAGAAACCACATACTTTCACATTAGTTAATATGTAGGTATATATGATCAGACTTCACATAATCAACTACACAAATCATCATAATACTTCAAGTAGTTTGTCAACAAGGCCATTATCATCATAATACATAAGGTAACGCCGACGAGGACACATTATTTACAAGTAAAGCACATAGCACCGCCACCATAAGTGGACCATACCAATCACAACATAATTCAAGAGCTACATTATATAAAATAAAGAGAAATAGGTCAGCGTACCACCAATCCATTCTCTCCACTTCAATCCTTAGCTAAATCATCCAATTCGATACCAATAGGCCCTTACCCATGGCCATAATCATCAATTCAATAAAAAAACCATAATACTCAATAAAACTAGGTAAATTCAATATAGATTTACCAATCTAAGACAACCTAGACATCAATTCAATACAATTCTTACAGCATTCAATAGCACATAGAAAACTACACTAGAATTCATAAGCATTAAGACAATATCAAGTCAACCTCAAAGTAGTCAAAAGTTAGGGTTCATCAATTACATGGGTTCATAGGTTAATTGTGTTGAAATAATCTAATTAACAACAATTCAATCAATATATAATGCTTTAAAACCTTTAATGCAAGAACCCATGGATAGATCATAAAATTGGACAAGTTCATCTTTAGAAAACTTTAGAAATCTCTTTGAATTTTGGGCTCCTTGATGAATAGAGTTTCAAGGATCAAAAAACATACCTCAATGATGTTAATCCACAAAATTGATGAAGAATCACCACTCAAATCTCCAATCCAAGCTCTTCCTTGAGTTTTGGCTTCAATGGAGTCCTAGAGAATTTCTAAGAGAATTTGGGTTTTGATTTTGAAGAATGAATTCATCTAGGTATTTAGGACTTATATAGATGTTTAAAATACCCAAAATACCCTTGAATAACCGCCCAAAGTCTTATTTGGACGTGGGGTGAATTTACCAATTCTCCCCTAGAGTTTACAGTGAGTTGTGCAGGTGACACAGTCCACCCACAACTGGCCATCGACGGCCCGTTTCCCAACCAACGGACCATCCTGCTGGTTCGTGGTTTGGGACTGAGGCTAGTCTTTGTCAGGGCCTCCTCCCACGCCTAAGTTTCAACCTACTCCCCTCACCTACTGAGCGCCGACTGACCTACTGGTCGTCGATTGCCATCCGTAGGTTGGGCTGGTTTTGACAACTTGGGCACTTGTAAAGGGTCCTTCCTCAAGGACTCTTGGTTGGTCCTTGGGGACTTTTGCACGGACGTTTCCAACCCAAATATGTTTGTGTACGAGTTTAGGACCGCTCACGTAAATTTCATCCAAAAATAACACGTAAAACTCGATGAAACATGCTTAGACACACAAGGTCGTTTCAAGGCAAACCTTTCGAACGTCATGGACGTTCTTGAACGTTTGACTTCCAAACTTCACGAAACTTGACACACTGCCTATATCCACTATAATAACTCATCTAAGGACCTCATAAGCTCATGAATCACACATAAACATGTAAAACACATATAAGGTTTAGTCGTCGAACATCTTAGTCGTCCCTTGACGTTTGACTTCCGATTCACCTAATACTTTAGACACTGCCTCATCACCATATTATAAACCATTTTAGGACCTTATACCCTCATGAAAACCATGTTAGTCTCTAGTTTACCTAAGTCATTTTCGGGATCTTACAAGAGTCATAACCTGAATAACAACAACTCATATAGACAAAGGTAGACAAGCCAAAAATAATAAAGTACTACCGGGACGACGGGGTGAAATTGAGGAAATACACACATACATAAATATTTATACGCTTATGTCGTCGGAGTCAGAAGCTGCAAAAACAAACCCAGAATATTGTGTCTATAATAGCCTCTAAAAATTTATATAAGCACCAATCTAAATAAGGCCCCGACTATACCCAAACTATACAATAAAATTAAACATCATATGAAAGCTCCAGTAAAAGATGGAGGTTACCAACCCACGACTGAACCCCGAATCCTAGTGGAGGGGTCAATCAAAATCCCTACCTAGACGTACACGCACGAAACAAAAATGCAGCATCCCAAGGCAATGGGACGTTAGTACGAATAAAAATACATTGGTATCCGAATCGTAAATAGTTGCTATAAAAAGGGTAATATATATACCTCCTGAAAAAGAAACTCTGATAGCCTCCATGACTAACATCCGGCCATATACAAAATAAGTATGCATGGTATGCTCAGAATCATATGTCGTGAGTGTGTGTATATATATATATATATATATATATATATATATATATATATATATATATTGGTGGTCATTTGTGTATCATATGTATAAATATAGGCTATAGTCCCATACCTTCCAATTATAGCTCGGGAGTAGAATGCATACTATGTCATGTCATGGATTCGTAATACATTTATGCTACCTTAATCATGGCGTGAATCTTGGCCGGTTGGTACTGTTGTCCTCATAATCTCGTAATAACTTTCGTATTACATGTAAATGTCTCGTAGAACCTTGTATGTTTGTATATTCAACTAGAACACTTAAATCAAATTAAGAAAGACTTACACTTCAAGATGTTGATAAAGAGCTTAAGGTGCTTCACTTAGTTTTTATATATGTTTTCTCAGTAATTTGTAAAAGACTGTATTTTCAAAAAAAGCATGTCCTATAGTAGTTTAAACATTCGAGTTGCATTTAGAAGTACTGGAAATTGACATATTATTTTTAAGTTTTTCAAAAGAAAATTACTGAGGAAGGAGGACTGATTTCAAATTCTTAATGTTCCTCCCTAATCTTTCTAAGTTATACCACATAAACAAGAATAAGAATATATACACATGGACCAATAGCCAAGGGGATCAACAAAATGACATATAGACGTCGAGTACCCTATAAAATCGAACGAGTGCAATATAAACATAATAGATTCACAAAAATACGTCAGTTGCTATCCAAATGCCTTTCACAGAAGGTCTTAATAGCAATAGAATAGTAAAACAACTTTTGACGATTTAGGATTCTAAAATTCATGCTCAAATGAAGTAACGCGTAGCCTTAACATACCTCAATTATGGGTCTTGCGGTATTAATATGTAATGTACCCCTTCTTTTCATGTCACACAACCATTACATATAGAATATTAACATGCTAGGGTCAAAATATCAATTTAGAAATTACTAGCAGAGTGATTAGCTCGCCATACCCTTTTTAAATGTATACTTCTTTAAATTTTCTTCTCCAAATTATAACCTTAAATGAATGACATAACATACATTTTTGCAGCATCTATTAACAAGTGGAGGCATATGCAATAGTCAATAACAACCAAATAGAATATGCATGCACAACAATAAAAACTCGGCGTATCGCCACACCCCTCCTTTCCAATTCAAAAATAACCACAACCAAAATTACAACCATTAGTCTTCAAAACATTAAAGCTAGAAAAAATATATGTAATACATTCCTATAATTGTTTAATATAACCATAATAACTCAAACTCACGACTTTGGATCATCATCCAGTGAGTTTGTCCAATAATTACGTTAGAAATTTTATCTCTCTTCATAACCAATAAAATATTATAAGTGAAGAACATTAACTTAAACTTAATTGAGCTCATAGTCTTTTAGCATGTATCCTCAATAAGAAAAACAATCTCCTCAAACACAAGACGTTGAACAAAGAAGAAACCATTTGAAAATCGCAATATAATAATAAAATCAATGTTACACTTATTTATCTTACAATTAAATATTCATCTATACTTTTTCTTCTCTTCCAGACTCATATCAATAATAACCACACACAAACAAATCATTTCCAAAAATTCCAACAACAACAACATCATAAAATACTTCAAAACAGTTTAACATCACAAAACTATCAAAATACTATTTTCCGGACGTCTATTCATGTTTTTGCTTATATAGAATAGCTATAACTTGGACTCACTCAATAAAATGAAGGGTGAGAATTATTACCTCCAAACAACAGCAACACCACCTAAAAATGAGACTTCTTCACCATGAAGAATCCTTCAAATTACAACCAACGAGGAGGAATGAAGTAACACAATCTCTATGAACATTTTGAAGGTGAAACCACCTTGAATTCAATAGATCTTGGATTGGATGATAGGGGGACCTTTAGAGCGGATTAGAATTGTTTTTTCTTATTTAGTCAAAAATAATACGATACAATGAAGGGAAATCAAAATCTTATAAAGCTAAATCGACATAGGAGCTAGGGATCCACCTTCACGTGTTTGTTTGTACAGTCTTACTAAAATCTGAATATATCTCAGTTCTAAAGTCATATAGAAAAATAGTTTAGCACGTTGGAAATTAGACTTGTAGACCTTCGATTTGGTATATGTGGATTCTTCTAAAGCTTTATATATTGGGAGAAAAGCTCTGAGACATTTAACCCACATTTCAAAAAGTTTATCAAAGAACTTACTCTAACTTTCGTCGACTTTTATTTCTAAACTTGCTTGACTTCAAAACTTAACTTACGATCACTGGGCGACTATATCACCTTATAAAACATCCTTCTTGACATATAAGACACTCTTAGTCTTACCCCAAAAGTACTGGTTAACTTAAACCTTTCGAAGGGGCAGGGTGTTAGAAGAGACATTTTTAACTCAAACTTGTTTAAGGGCATCCTTGACCTATAACGTTAGTATAATTCTTTGATATCACCACCCCTTTGCAGCCTTCTTCTCCCGACATGATACAACAAGTTCTATAAACCTCATATAGTCATGTAATGTTACACATATTATGTGAAAGATCTACATAGTCTCACATTTGGATCTAGGCTAGACATATAGTAATATGAGTGTTGTTAGTTTAAAAATCTTATTTTGATTATTAATGTGAATAGATTGCATTGATTTGGAAGTCCAACGAAAGGGGAAGCTCAAGTCTCGGAGTAATTATTTGATTATTTGAGGCAAGTAAATTTCTCAACCCTTGTTAAGTGTATAGAATCGTGTATTTCCTTGTGGTATGTGTTAGAAAGTAATGCGACTTGGTGATGGGTTGACTTGGCCATATTGAATAATTCTTATGATGAAAAATTGGTAATAAAAGGAAATGTGATTAATTATTGGTGCGTGATGTTTTGAGAATGGTTTGAAAGGTTAATTGATTCATTTTTTATGTTTTATCACAATTGTATTATTGTGAATTATGAATTGTGCATTGTTATAGAAATGACCATCTCCTCATTATTTGTGTGAACATGTAATTTGCATTGTATTTGAGACATGGTTGTGACAAGTGTTATGTGAATTGAGGAAGAATAAGAAATTAAAAATGATGTACCATTTCGAGGGATGTGTCGTGCACCGCGACGAATATTATGAATTGAGGGAAGTTTCGCACGCTGTGATGGATTCTATTATCGAGAGAAGTGTTGCACCCCGTGATGGATTTTTTATCAAGGATCGTGTCGCACGACATGACAAATGCATGGATAGATATGTCCTTCATGAGGTTCCGGACTGAGAGACAACGGGTGTGTATTGTTAGGTCATACATGCATCACTAGACTTGACATTACATTTCATTGCATTGCATATCTATATCATATGTGAACTTGTGAGTGTCTTTTGTGGAACTTGTGATTCATGAACTTTATCTTGTGTGTTGCCGATCTGTTATTGTTGTAGTGTTGTTATTGATCTATATGCTATGTAGATTATGAATTGTTAGGTTGGGCTAGTTTTATGCATGTTGTAGTTGTGAAGGTTCGGTTGGGGTGTTAGGAGTACTCGTATTCTATATTCTAACCATGTGGTTGGTACTTACCCCTTTCTTCTACATTTTGTGTAGGCTATGTGCCCATATCTTTGTGATACTCTTTCTTCTTATCTGAGGCTTCCCGTGGAGATTTGTGAGGTAGTGGATTGTCATCTTTGTAGACTTTTTCACTCCTATTTATGATTTTATCCAAATTTAGAGACAACATCATTTGAGACTTGTTTATTTCTTTCAAATCTATTGAAATACATAAGAGGCGTGTACATGTGACAACCATTTTGGATTTAATTAAGTTGACTTTGTATTTTCCTTTAGTATTAGTGTTAAACTTTCATCTTTATTTTTCCTTCTGCATATTATCATTATATTAGGATTTAGGCTGACTTGTCTTTGTAGGATAAGACGAGTGTCATCACATCCATTTTTGGGTCGTGACAACATGGAAGCACGTTAAGTAAAGGTATGAAATATGAAATATAAATAAATAAAATACAACAACACAATAATAATATGATTTTTTACAAAAAAAAAATAAAAGTAAACAATAAATAATCAAACAAATCATTAAAAATTAATAAGTAAGTGTGAGATTCTTGGACAATCAAGGGTGATTCTGACATTTCCCATCTCATTTTATTTTACTTCTAGAACAACCTAGCGATTGTATGTTAGTCTGCCTTTGAGCAACAGATGTCACTATAACGATAGGTGTCATTGTCATCCGTTTGACTTATGTTCTTCTATACTCCAAAATCAATTTTCATTGACGTTAATATAATTTCTCATTTTTCTTTCTCTTTCTGGTGAGTAGTTTTTTCTTCATCTTTCCTTTTTGTTCATTCTTTCTATTTCAATTTGCTAGTTCTCTTTTTATCTTTTAGTGATACATATGATTATCTATTTGTCATTTTTTTGGATTCTTATTAGTATATTTAAAAGTAACTTAATTTAGTTCTTTAATTTTCACTATTTTTCAGTCGTTCTTCTTCCGATCAATCACTTGGGCTATTTTCTAGTAAGTTATTTTTGTTTTTACTCTTCTTTTCTAATTTTATTCTATTGTACGTTACTTTGTGCAGTGCTCTAATTACTTTACATTAGTTAAATGGTTATGATTGATTTAAACATAAAATTTGGTTACAAAATTATTATGAGCATGTGCTGGAAAATTATTATCAATTTTAATATTAAACGATATTCACAAATCAATTCAATTATTAGTTTTGATATCAATCAATTTCTTTATTCTAATTTTAAAATTTATTTTAAAGTATAAAATATGAGATTAAATTTCTCTTCATTTAGTTTCATTATACATCAAAAATTAACCATAAAAATTAGAAATGTGAATTGTTATACTCTGAACCCAATCCCTTAGATTAGGAGAGAGTGATATCTGAAAATATTTTTAATCGCCTAATAAAAAAATAAAGAATTTTCCTCTTTTGTCCATGTCCCGTGTGAATATTTATTTGGATTAATGTATCTCAAATTTAATATAATCTGAATTTTTAAATGAATTTATATCCAATAAACTTAAATAACTACAAGTGGCTTGTGGATTAGCAATCGATATTAACTATTTAATAAGTGTGAGTGGTACAATCAACGATGGTTCTGAAATTTTTCATCCATTTTTTCTGACGCTTTACTTCAAGTATGTTTATCAATTTTACACCATGTGAGTCTACCTTTTGAATGACAGATGTCATTGTCATACTTTGGCATCTCTTCTTCTTTAATTATAAATCAGTTTCCAATTTCATTCATATAATTGTTTCATTCTGCTTTCTCTTTCTAGTGAGTACCTATGTTTCTTATTCATCTTTTATTTTGCTCATTTTTTTTATTTTAATTTGTTGATTTTCTTTCTAATTTTTGAGTGATACCTACGATTATCCATTTGTCAGTTTTTGAATTTCTTATTAGTACATCTAAAAGTAGCTTAGATTCATTTACTTAAGTTTCACTCTTTTTTAGTCTTTCTTTTTTCTCTTTCTCTGATCTATCGCATGAATTATTTTCTAGTGAGTTTCTTCCATACTTGTTTTTCATTTCTAATTTCATTACATGGTATGTTACTTTCTGTATTAAAAAAAATAATTTCTTTCTTTTCTAATTTAATTACATGGTATGTTACTTTCTTAAAAAAATTATCTCTTTACATAATTAAACTTATGATTATGATTGATATAAACATAGAGATTTTGGTTACAAAATTATTATGGGCCCTGTGGTAGGAAAATTTTATAAATTTTAGTAATAATAATCAAATTCAGTGATTAGTTTTAAGGTATAATGACATGTGAGACTCTTATACTTGGCTCCGTTTGTCAGTTGGACCTTTATACTCACGACTTTGTCAATTGAACCATTTAACTCACTAAAACGCAATATTTTAAACCCCTTTCTTATTATATGTGTGTGAGTGTAGCACAACCGCTTACACATGGAATTTCAGGTCATTTTATAGAATTCCATGTCATATAAGAAATTAAAAGCTAAAAAAAAAAAAAAAAAGTTTGCACATTAAAATTTTCAGTATCATGTTCTTCATATTTGCTCATAATTGAGCACTAAATTCATGTCAAATTGGTTTAATTTTTTCTATTTGACATGCATTTTTTTACACTAAAAGCTTACCAAAACAAACCCAGTAATTTTCCATCATAATTTTGAATAATTTTCATAAATTCACAAAATTCATTTGTTATTCTTCAAACTTCTTCTTGAAGTTTTTCCTTTTCAGTATACATCATTACTCTTCAAGATTTCAAAATTATCAAAACTTCAATCTCACAAAGAAGATTTGAAAACCCAAATTTTAGAAGTGTGTACATCGACCAAGATTCATAGAGAAGAATTTTGAATTTTAAAATTAAAGAAATTAAAATGGTTGAGATAAGAGATTTGGTTAGGTGGGGCGAGGGTGGGGCGGGTGTTAAGAAGAAGAAGAAGGGGGTGGGGTAGGGTGGGGTAGTGGGTGGTTTTAAGGAAGAAGGAGAGGGTGGGGGTGGGGGCTGAAGGAAGAAGAAAGTTGCATGCGAAGGAGTGGGGTGGGATAGGGGGTTGATGGGTTGATTTTTTTCTCTTTTTAATTTAAATTATTTTTAATGATATTTAATATAAAAAAAAATATATATTCACTCGCTTTAAGGCGCGTGCAGTCAAGTATTTTTCCATCTCAGCGATATTAGTGTCACATAAGTTCGGTGAATTGTTAAATGTGTTTAAAATATTATATTTTAGTAAGTTTAAGTGCTCATTTGGCAAAGTCGTGAGTATAATGGTTCAACTGACAAATGAAATCAAGTACAAGGGTCTCCCAAGTCATTTCGTCTAGTTTTAATATCAATCAATTTTGCTACAATTTTAAGAATATGTCAACAATGATCATTTCTATCATCATCATAATTTATAATTCATAAGTTTTAGTGAATGTTATCACATTTGTTTTAATGAGTAAAGTACGATTAATAAGACACATATATAATAAAATATGTATGATAAAATATATATGAGAGCTTAAATTAAATGAATATCTACATATAAATATGATTATACTAATAATATGAATTGATGTATGACTATTACTAATTAAGGTGTTTTACTCATGAATTACGATCTACCTATAATTAAATATATGAATTTCTAATTTGTCAGTAAGAATTTTTCTACTAGAAAAAACTTCATTCATTTTTGGAAATCTGGAATTTGTTTGAAAAGTCATTTTGTAATTGAATTCTATCACGGCCCAAAACGAGTCGTAAGTGGCACCCACACTTCACCTCCTAAGTTGGCGAACCATTAAATCTTAACCCGAATTTATATCAATAATTCAACTACGAATACCAATAAAATGCGAAGTTTAAAACTTATTAAAGTAACCAATCAAATAAACATCTAAAATTTAACACTTATTATCTCCAAAATCTAAAAGTCATCACATCAAGGACATTTATTCTTAAAATACTCAGTCAAAAAGTATTAATGACATCAAAATAAGTAAATAAAAGGGTTCATGTCCATAATTTAAGGACATCATACCCTGACTGAGATAATCCAGCACGAGCTAGAAGGAATAGCTTACCCTGAAATCAGAGGTGCTGGAGACTGGCTAGAGCTGAGGGCGGGTCGAAGTTGATGGTACACTTGTTGCACTCCACAAAAGAAAATGAAGAAAACACAAGTAGGGGTCAGTACAAGGAACACGTACTGAGTAAGTTTCATCGGCCAACCCAAATAGAAACTAATATATATTGAATTATAGTATAAAATCAACAATGATACTTGACAGGTGGCAAGCAACAAACAACCTGAACCAGTTACAACAACATCATAATAGGTACACAACAATCACAATATCAAGAAAACATATGAGGACTCATGCCTCCACACCATACTCATTTGAAAAATGGGTTCTTTGAGATTGAGTACATTAAGTTAATTCAAGATTTATTTTCTTTAATGTTATCGTGTCGGAACGTGACACTCCAATTCAATTATATCGTGTTAGAATGTGATACTCCGATTCAATAATACTGTGTCGGAACTTGACACTCTGATCCAATTATCTCATTAATTTATTTCATCAAGTCTTCTTTATTCAAGGAATCACTTCGATAGAGAGTGTTCAAGATTATAAATTTCACGATGTCAAGATCTTAGACCAATCACAAACCACATGACCAAGCTATACAACCACAAAATCAAGTACATAGAAAACTTCACAATATCACTCAATACATATCAATCGCTATTGAGAGTCTATCTATCAAAATAACCATAACCTACCTCCACCGAAGAACCGAAGTCAAGCAAGCTACTTCTCCAATACTTTTTCTTTCCTCAATACCTCCGAACCTTTCCAATCTACCAAGTATATATATGCATAACTTGTAAGTTAATGAGTCTATAAACACTCAATTTTATTCTATGTTTAGCCTAGACTCAGAAACTCACCTAATTCTATAATTAATTTTCTAAAGTTCAAACTCAAGGATAAGTCTAGATTCCTCCAATTAGCATAAATTAAATGAAATTTAAATAATTCGATACATCTAATACTTAATTACATATTTCCGTAAATTAAAACTTAATTATAATGTGATAACTAAATAATCACCTAAGGACGAACATCAGTGTTATACTGCGAATACTTGACGAACTAACATATTCCAATACTTCATTTGTATAGCCTAAATCATTGTCCAATGATAAGGCAATCATTGTCCAATGATTGGCATGAGAGTCATTCTAATTTTTACCCAAATTCTCAAATTCCTTCGTTATCAGTTACTTTTTTTTCAAACTTATCTTAATAAAGCCTATTAGCTTTCTGTACAACTAACATAAAAATCCTACCCTTGAAGAAAGTCACTCACATATATAAATAATAATATAGACAAAATGACTCAAAGGGCCGTTATAATTTCGTATAATTGTTATCTTAATAATTACACAATCTAGTAATTCTAAAAATATATTTATCTTGCCAAAACATAATTATATTCTATTTTCTAATATTATGTACAATTGTACAAACGTAATTACACTAGTACATCTTTTACCTTTTAAAAATTGAAATCCATTTTCATTAAGTAAATGATAATGCTTGACAAATGTATCTATATAAGAAATAGTACTGAATTTTATTCATTATTAAATATTCAAGATATCTATTATTATTTGAAAATAAAATATTAATAAATTATAATTTGTAATTAATATTGTAAAATATAATTGATACACAATTTTAAATTAAATAACAACTTAGATAAATAAACAACATTTTAACAAGCACACATTTTATAAGAACATCATAGACGATATATTGACAAAATAACAATATTTATAGCTATAATTTTTTAAAAATTATTTAAGTATTTGATAAAAGTACTGATAAAAGTACTGACAACATTCAATATAAGTTAAATTTATCTATAGGTGCATTCAATAATAAAATATTCATGATTAATACGTCACTCATCATAGTAAAATTTGTAGGTGATTAGTTTGTGTTATGATAAAAAGAAAATATTGTACTTATTTAATATAAGTTAAATTTATCTATAGGTGCATTCAACAACAAAATATTCATGATTAATAATACCACTCATCGTAGAGAAATTTGTAGGTGACTAGTCTCTTTTATGATTAAAAATTGTTATTTTAAAATATTAAGGTAATATTATAGCTAAACAACTGAAGATAGATAAAAATAAATAAGAAAAAAAATAACATTACGTAAAAAATGTAAAATGAAAAGCAAACAAAAGAATTACAATTATGTAGATATAATAATATTATTTTCTTAACAAAATAATTTTAAAAGTTAAAAACAAGAAATAATTAAAAATAAAAAATATGTGTTAGATTCTTGAATAACCAAAAGTGATTTTGAAATTTCTCACCCCTAAAGCTATATTGTTTTAGCGATCACGTAAGTCTCCATTTGAGCGACATGTGTCATTGTATTGTCATCCTTTTGACTTCTCTTTTTCTATAATTCAAAATTTAATTTTCAATTTCGTTTGTATAATTCTTTCATTTTACTTTCTTTTTCTAGTGAGTAGTTTTTTCTTTATCTTTAAGTTTTGTTTATTTTGTCTGTTTCAATTTTTTTCAATTATGGACTATCCATTTGTCATGATTTTGCATTCTTATTAGTAAATTTAAAAGCAATTTAAGTTTATTTCTTTAATTTTTACTATTTTTCAGTTCTTCTTCTTCTACGGATCAATCTCTTTAAGTTATTTTTTAGTGAATTCTTTCCCTTTTTGTTCTTCTTGCTAATTTTATTCTATTATATGTTACTTTCTGTAATTTTCTAATTAATTTACATAATTAAATGATTATGATTTTATCAAAGAATAAAAAGAATTGGTTACAAAATTATTATGAACCCTATTCGAAAATTCTTACAAATATTAAGTAATAAGTGGTATTCATAAATCAATTCAATTATTAGTTGTAGGATTAATAATTTTTTTATTTCAATTTTAAAAATCATTTTAAAGTATAAAGAATGAGATTAAACTTGTCTTCATTTAGTTTCATTATGTATTAGAAATTCAGGACAAAAATTAAAAGTGTGGACTATTATACACTGAAATCAATCCTTTAAATTAGCAGGGAGTGATTTGAAAACATTTTTAATAATCAAATAGAATAGAGAAAGAAGTTTCTCTTTGGTGCATATCGCATGATAATATTTACTTCAATTAATATATCTCAAATTCAATGTAATCGGAATTTTTTTATGAATCTATATCCAATAAATATAAATGATTACAAGTGGTTTGTGCATTAGCATCAATATTAACTATTTAATAAGTTCAAGTGTCTTAGACAATCAAGAGCAATTATGAAATTTCTCATTCCATTTTTTTATTCTTTACTTCAAGAACAGTTTATCGATTTTACATCATAATCATACTTTTGACTTCTTTTCTTCTTTAATCAAAAATCATTTTTCAATTTCATTCGTATAATTCTGTCGTTTTTGGCTTTTTCTTTATGGTGAGTAGCTATTTTTTTCTTACTTTTTTTTTATTTGTTTATTTTGCTAGTTCCTTTTTTTTTTCCTTTGAGTGATGCATATGATTATTCATTTGCCGTGTTTTTTATTTTTTATTAATAAACCTAAAATCAACTTAATTTTATTCCTGATTTTCACTCTTTTTTCAGTCGTTCTTCTTCCTCTGATCTGTCATTTAGGTTATTTTCTAGTAAATTATTTTTGCTCTTGTTCTTCTTTTCCAACTTTATTCTATTATATGTTGTTTTTTGCAATTTATCTTATTTTTTACATATTTAAATATCATGATTATGATTGATTTAAACATAAAAATGTTTGATTACAAGATTATTATGGTAGAAATCTATTTTTAGTTATAAGTTACCAATAACAAAGACTCGTCCAATTGGTTTCATATAAATAAAGAAATGAAAACAAAGGGGAAGAGGGTTATGGTCTATGTTAAATTTTTCTGAATGGAAAATGAGTGCTTGCGTTGTGGTTTTCATAGTTGCAAGAATTTTTTTTTTTTTTTTGAAAAGGTCCCACCTTCAATAGTGTATGATTGGGTTGACCACGCCGGCTCATGAGTAAATAGAAAAAATAAATATGGATAGTTGTTTCAGCTGAAATACTCGGAATAATCCTACCATTTCTACTAAGAATTTTTTTTTAGTGATAGTTAAATGTAAAGTAATAACTTTTGTGCAACATCAAAAGGATCCTATCCAATAATAATAAATCAACTCAATTATTAATTTTACGATCAATCAGTTAAAATATGCATGAGAGTTAAAAATTAAATGGAGATCCACACATAAATATGCCCCTACTAACAACGAGGGTTGGGATCCGCTCCAGCAATGTTAGCTCCAGTATTTCTCAATGATAATTTGAGTTTGCGCCAACTCAGCAAACTAAGATCTAAATATTATAATTGATTTTTATAGAAAATTCAAATTAATGTCCATCAACTTTTTTTTTTCTCTTGTTGGACTTATTATCTATGGACCATCATAATAAGCCTAAAATTACTTAATCTCACCATGATAACATGCGTTTAAAACTCTATTTGACGAATAAAAAGAACTATAAAACAATGGTTAAAATCTTTCTAGAAAGATCAAAGAAGAGGGTTAAATAAATTTTGATTCAGTCCACAAACAACATGTTTTTCTCCTCCACTCTCCATATCTCATAAGGTTAGTAGCACAAAACATGTAAATAGATATTGACCACATATTTAGTAATTTTAATATATATATAGGTGAATTTCATAGTCAAGTGATTTAAAAGAAAATTGCGTCGAATTTGAACGATTTTAGTTCATTATGAATTGAATGTTGAATCAAAATCATTCATAGAAAATTGTAACTTTTTTTAATTTTTAACGAACTCACCAAATAATTTAACATCATTACTTTGTGAGACCAAAAATTATTACGGTTACATATAAATGAGAATCTGAAGAATTAAATTGGTCTAATAATTTGGAAAAAAAAACATAGTCTCTGAAGAAAGCATAAATCTTAATGAATATTTAGTTTGACCAAAAGAGGAAACAAATTTTATATATACGGAAGGAAACATCACTGAAGTGAATTCTAACACCATGAATGAATTGATTTATGAAAGTTACTAACGAATGTAATATGCAGAAATTATATATGATCTACTCATAATTAGAGATATGGAGTTCAAATCTTATTTATAAAAAATTTCTCACGGAGTAAGTACTTCATTCCTTCTTAGGTTTTAATTAGATTTAAAAATTAAAATTAATAATCATCAATTAAACGTTAATGTTTGATAAATATATCTATATAAGAATTATTATTAAATTTTATATTTTATTAAGTTTTCAAGACACATATTATTATTTGAAAATATAGTATTAAATAATTATATATTTGTAATTAATATTGTAAACTGTAATTGATAAAGAATTTAAAAATAAATACTAACATCTTAGTTAATAAATTAATAAAATCCTAATAAGCACATATTCTATAAGAATATCATAGACGGCATATTGAAAAATAATAATATTAAATATTTATGATTTTATAATATTATTTAAATATTTAATAAAAAGTAATCTTCAACTCTGACAACATTCAATCTAAGTTAAATATATCTATAGGATCATTCAATCAAGAAATTCAAAATTAATAACATCACTTATCATAGATAAATTTATGGATGACTCAATCTTTTTTATGTTTAAAAGGTGTAGTTTTAAAATATTAGAATAATATTATACTTTAAAAATGAAAGAATTAGAAAAACTAACATTATGAATAATTATACAGAAGCACATGAAGTAAAGGTAAAAAAAATTAACAAATAAACAAATAAACTATAATAATATATTTTAGAAAATGAATTTTAAAAGTAAAATTAAAGATATTTTTTTAAAATAACCTTGTAATTACATTATGTATTAAGCGAAATGTGGGGACGAAAATATTATGGGGCATAAACTCTATCAACCAAGACGTATGCTTAGATATTGAATGAAATTGTATTTTGGGCATAAATTTATAAAATTTCTCGTGATTAAGATTAAAATACCTAAACAAGTATTTAAAAAGAATTTTATAAATTTAAAAAAGCTTAATTTTTAATAACACTTTTTATTGTCAGCCGATTTAAATTGTTTTTCTCTTTGCCTTTTAATGGGTAAAGGGAGAAAATGATCAATTTGTAAGCTTAAAAAACACTTCATCTTTCTTCATTTGCTATAGTTTGATGCTTTATAGATTTCTTTTTTAAAAATTTATTTTATAAATTTAAAATCAATATTTTTTTTAAAAATAAGTCTAATTAGTCTTTTGAGATGGATACTTCTACTTTATTTTAGTTAATTTTTTATTTTGATTAATATTTTAAGATGAATTAGTTTTACCATTTGTATTGTGTTTAAAAATCATAAATTTTTTTTTTTTTTTTGAAAATTTTATAAATAAATGTGAATATAGAGGTAGAGAGCATAAAGAAAGAAAGAAAGTGAACAAATGGACTTCTCATTTCGAGAGATATTTAGGGATTCACAAATCTGATTTACAATGAAGAAAAATCTCTTTATTTATAGGAAAAATCTAACTTGGTCCTCTTGTAGGATTCCTAACCATTCCCTAAAGGGACTCCACAAAATATACATTCATTATAATACAAATAATGTCGATAGATTATGTGTCTCTTACTAGATAAAACTATATGCGAAAAAATTATAGTGAAGAAAAAAGAGTATACATTCTAATAATATGTATTATGGATATGCCTCATTAAAAACCTTACAAGGAAAATTTAATGGAACAAAACTTTGCGAGAGAAAAAGAGTACATTACGTATTAACTCCCCCTTAATGACAACATCAATTCAGAGACTTGAATATTCGTTTTTCAAGCTTGTACACCATCTTCTTGTAAGTTGTAGTTGGTAGAGACTTGGTTAATAAATCAACTATAGTATTACTTGAACAAACCTGTTGCATGTTGACATCACAATTCTTGGGAGCTCATGTGTGTAGAAAAGCTTTGAGAAAATATGCTTCAATCTATCTCCTTTTATGAATCATACCTTAAGGATCAAAGAATTCTGTAAGTTCCCTACTTCAACTTCTTTAAGCAAATAATCTATTGCCTTTTGAAAACTCTTCAAGAGTTTTAATTTAAGTCATCAACTTGCATAACAATACAAAAGATTCTTGTGCTTTAATCTATGTATGAGGATTAAAAAAAGTTCTTCAAAAATTTGTATATGCTTTAGATTTTGAATCCATCGGATATTTTCATATCAATTGTGTCAAATTACAACATTCAATATTAAATGTATGACATCTTCTAGTGTCTAGACTACAAGTCAAATAAGTTTTACGCTTATCAAGATGCATCATTTCACTTTTCACTAGATAATTATTTGTGCGCCATCATGCTTTAATAGACGTAGAATTTGTATCCTCATATTCTTTTACAATAATACGCATTATTATATCAAAGCTATCGTCAACGATATAACATTTTATATCGATTCACAATATGACATAACTTATTGAGATCTCATGACTTCATTATATTCGTGTAGCTATCCCTCTCATGAGGTTTCATGAAGAGGTATGTCGTAGGCTCTTTAAGAGCATATTACCTCTTTATTATGATTATGTTGAAACTTTGATATCTCATGTTTTAAGGATTATTTTTGTTTAGAATTAATTGATTTGTCATGCTTCATGCATGTCGTAGACTAGTATTTTTAAAAAGGTTTTTGGAGCGAGTTTCAGGGAGAGTCTCGGAGCGGGAGTACAAAAAACGCTCCGGATCGTAAACTAAAGACGTAGATCCATAAGACGTAAGTCCTAAAATTTGAGGTGTAAGCCCCAAACATAAAAACGTAAGTCCTAGGCGTAAAAACGTATGCCCAAACATTTTTAAATTTTTTTTAAAAAACTTTCTTTGTTTTCTCAAATAGTAATTATAATACTTTTTTCTTCAATATTGAATATTAATACGTATCTCAAATAAAAATAATAAATCATTGAAAGATTTACTTTTGCTTATTTTAGTAGTAATAAAACTATAAAATGGAATATACATTACGCCCCATGTCTCGGGGCTTACGTCTTGCCTTGTACTGTATAAAATGCCTTGCCTCACGCCCCTGCCTTTTAAAACTCTGTCGTAGACTCTATCCTTTAAAGACATTCAATAGGAGCATTTGCAACCCTGGATTGCTTCACATCTCCTCCTTATGTTAGACAAACTGACCTACATTTCCATCTACTTTGAGAATATATATTTGTGTATCATGATATATTCGTTGTCGTTGACCATATACCGCAGATCAAAATTATTAAAAGGAAAATATTTGGTCCCTGACCAAATCAATTGAGAGAAAAAATAAATATTAATTTATTGGTCTAGTACATACAATTACTTTAGTATGCAATATATTATATTTCAGACCACGAACCTTTATTTTCATAAGCAATGATTGATTATTCATCTGAAGCATTTAATGTCACATTAGCTTGAATAATTATTAATATTATCAAGATAAACTGTCTTGATTACATATTTTGAAAGTTGCGCTCTTAATTTAATTATTTTACACAAACAATTTCGCGAATGTCAAACTGGAGGTTGACGATAAATGTACATGTAATCATCTTACTGATGCATCTAATACAATAACTCACATGACAGGTGAATGGACCCATATTCACCTTTTACACTTTTCAAAATTTAGAAATTTGTTTCAATATTAGTTGATCCAATCAACTCATCATGAAACAAGCAACCTAAAGATTTTTTTTGAAGAATCTTCTAGTTCTTCAATATATGTCTATTACTCTCTATGCACATTTTTGAGATAGACGAATCATTCATGTCAACTAATTTTTTTTTAGTGCTAGTAAACTACAAGTTAACTATAAAATGTGCTTTTACTATTATATGAGCAAATTTCAAAATTTAGTACCACAGGAATAAATTTTAAATTTATTTCTTGTCAATTACTTTACCTCTTCTGAAGGTGAGTCGTGATCCTATCATGATAAAGTGCACAACCATATGAGTAAGCTTTACTTTGCACTATCACATTCATTTTTGTATTGAGTCTATTCAATCTCAATTAGTAGACATTAATCATTAAATGTTTTGGATGAAAATTTTACAGCGTTGTGAAGGTGAATGGACTTAATATTATTATCAGGAAGTTGTGCCTGTAATCGTATTATATGTGCTATCAAATTTGCAAACGTCAAGCTGCGAAATAACAATAGACATACATGTGACTATCTAGAATAGGACCATGAAATATCTAAACAATCCACTAGGTGAGTGAATATGTCCACAAATATCCCCATACATATGTTGCAAGGATATTGGGGACTCAATCTTAACTTTCGTTGATGGTGGTCTCACAATTAACTTGCCTTGATTACAAGCAGTGCAACACTTCACCATTTAAAAGATTCTTTAGGTTCTTTAATAGTTGTCCATTTTAATTTTCTATAATTCGTTTAATTATTATAAACTCATGCATGATGTCCCAAACATCATGCAAAAGTACGAAAGTACTGAAATTAGTAAACTTATTGTTTACTATAAAATGTGTCTAAGTGCACTAATTCTTGTTCAATACAAGTCAAAAGATAAAGTATGAGAATTATTCAATGGAACATGTCTCCCGAGAGATGTTTTTGTTGATACCACGTCCACTATCAAGGGTCGGGACTTTTTCCACGCCTAGCATAGTGATCATATACCTCATTCACCTTAGAGAGAATGAATTTGTATGTATTTTTAACATTCATCAAAAGTTCTCATTCTTTATGAATGAAACACAATCATCTGAGCATATCATCTTATGATAGGTTTAATTAGTACCCTATTCCATATCTATGTGCATCATTCAATCACTTTTCTTCTTTTAGACATATTATGGAATGCCACCACATTCACTTGAAGGAATGGATCTGTATCTGTATCATTCATTGAAAGTTCTCATTCTTTATGATTGGAACACATCACCTAAGCATGTCAAGTTACCTCATTATGAATTGCTACCACATTCACTTTAGAAAATGAATCAGTAAGTTTGTTCAGATTACGTATTCAAGTTAAAATACAAATATTATACTCCCTAAGAAGTCAAGAATACTAGCAAAAAATTCGTACTACTATACCTCTATTTCCACAAACCTCATAAAGAATTTTAAACATAGGTATAAAGTATAAACATACACGTGACTGAATTACATTATGTGCAGGCAAGAATCATTAATTTGTTTCCACTACAACCATCTTAATTACCAAAGCAATACATACCTTCAACAACATTGGTTCTGTCAATCTGACCACAAAAGGATACTGCACTAATAATCAGAACTTAATTATAAAATTAGAGACGTGTAAATAATGTGTTATGAAACTAAATAAAATAAGAACAAAAATAAAGTAGGTAGAAGAGAGAAGACTTGTTATTCCTCTCAAAGAATATTACAAATTTGATTTACAATGAAAAAAGAATGAAAAATCTAACTTAGTCCTCGTAATAGAGCTTCAATATAATACAAATAGGTTTATAACATATCAAAATTTATGATTATTATAAGAAAGAAAAGGGAAAGCCGACCTGGGGCTGGGGCTGGGGCTGGGGCTGGTAGTGATTTGATGAAGTGAATGCGACCAAAAAAGCAGCTCTTTGGTCCCCTCTTCTTCTCTTCTCTTCCACATTCCTTGTGAAGAGTTGCGCCTACAAATATGGCAAACCTTCCTAAGATTTCTTCTACCTTCTTCTTCCTCTCATATTCATATTCATCTTCCTCTTCCTCTTCCTCCTTCAAACTTGCTGACTTTTCTAACTTTATTCTTTGACATTTATAATACAGATCTCTATCTTCTTCATTCAATACACACACAATACAATACCAAAATACAAGATTAATAATATTGTTTCTGCCTAACCGTAAATCTTAGTTTATCAGGTAACTTTTTTATGGGGTTTCCAATTAAAATTTGATTTTTTATTTTCCTTCCTTTTTTTTGTTTTTTTTGAATCTTTACAGCTCGATAGCTTATGTAGAGGGAGACATTTGTAGCTTTACGTGTGTATCACTCTTGATGTGTGCATATTTTTGATGTATTTATTGTATTTTTTTGCTCAGGCAGCATGGTCTCTGTTTTCTCTAGTTTTATTTTGGTTTCTTAGTTATCCATTGGGATCTATGCATTTCTGTTTCATCCCTAATTTGGTTACTCCATGATCCACTTCTGAGGTGAAATCATTTGATCTGTTTTTTTTTTATCATGATGTTTCAGGGAATGCTTAATTTTTTCATGTGGATTTTTTGTCTGATTTGTGATTTTTTCTTGGTCAGGTTGAATCTTTTATACAAGGAATACTTACTTACATCTATGGTGAGTGCATTAGTCTTGATCTACACTTCAGTTTAAAGTATAAATATGGTTTCTATTGTGATGATCTTTCCTGTGTTCAGGGAGAAGCACCAGCTTTCTTTGCTGATAGTCTCTTGGGAGATTTTCCAAATGGGGTCGATTTGAAATCGAAAGGCCACAAAACAGCTATTTGTATCGGCTCTAAAATTGTATGATGATTCAACATACTGATTTGATATTCTACTGTGATGTGCATTCTTTCCAATTTTATATACCAAAATGACTGTATTCAATGAATGAATGTTCTTGCGTCCCTATTTTCACCAGTATGTGATTGGCGGGGCTGATCATGAATCGACAGCGGTCATTGGAGTTCAAATCTTTGAGAAATCTAGTGGGGAATGGTGAGTTTCTTTATATCTAGCACGTTTTGGATACATTGTGGTTATTATGTAGCTTTTAGACAAGATGAACAAAAACTGAATTAAATTGCAGGATAAACCCCACTGTGCTGGGTACTAAACCCAAGGTGTCAAATGGCCACTCAGCTGTGCTTTTAAATGGTGATCGTATATTGGTTATTAAAGGAAATTCCAAGTCTGATGGATGCTTTTGGTTTCTTGAGGTTGGTTAATTTATGCCCTTTAGATAATTAAACGTTCTTATTATGTCTGTTAAACTTGGAAGTCAGGATTTCATGCTGAATCTGTGTTGATTGCTCGGATCAGCATTCCTCCAAATGTTTAATTGGAGATGCCGGTGGGGGGGATCCAGTGGAGTTCCCTGTTTGTATTAAGAAAAAAAGTAAAAAATGTGATTATTGAGAGACAATTAACTGTTTGAATATTATTTGGTACCCTTGAATGAGTTAATTTGCTGGCACTCACTTTTGCCAAGTTATGCTAAAAATTGTTACATACTTTTTGTAGGTGGGCACCCCATTTATAAGAGAACAGGAAAAGACACATGGAAATGAGGTGGTTGCCTGGAGTAAAGGAGTTTTAGGTAATGTGGAGAAGCCTATTGTCATTAGTGGCCCTTCTGGAGTGGGGAAGGGTACCTTGATATCTGAACTAATGAAAGAGTTCCCATCTACGTTTGGATTTTCTGTGAGCCACACAACCCGGGCACCAAGAGAAAAAGAGCAGAATGGATTTCATTACCATTTCAGTGACCGCAGTGTAATGGAGAGAGAGATAAAGGATGGGAAATTCCTGGAGTTTGCTTCTGTTCATGGTAATCTTTATGGAACCAGTGTCGAAGCAGTTGAGGTGGTTGCTGATGCTGGCAAGGTATGGTCGCTTCATGCTTTCAATTCTAAATTCAAAATATTGGTATTGTTATTTCCAACATATTGGACCATTGGTACGTGACTGAAATTGTTGTTTTTGTTTGCACCCAAGTCATCATCTTTAAGAAGTTTTATAATACTCTTCCAAAAAGAAAACACTATTATTTTGGAGTTCAAACATTTTCTTTGATTCCAATTTTTCAAAATAGTATTTGGAAGTATACAAAAATGAGATTAAACTTCTCTTCATGTAGTTTCATCAAATATCAGACATTCACCACAAAAATAGAAGCATAGACTGTTGTACTCTGAACGCTATCCTTTAGACTCGGTGGGGAAGGCATTTGAAAACATTTTTTAATCATCAAAGATGAAAAAGAAATAATTTTTCTCTTTGGTGGTTGCCATGAGAATATATGCAAGTTTCAATTTCGTTACATTCTTTGGGAGAATGGCTCACTATCTCTTTGTTATGTTCTGATGAAATCGTTACTGTGACATTGTAAAAAAAATGAACTTTGCAAGTTACCAGTTTCAAAAAATAAAATAAAAAAGAACTTTGCACCTAAGTCGTCCCAAAACTAGTTCATTAAATGAAAACTGAAAGACCATATAAAGAGACTACCTAAGTTGCTTGGACTCGGGTGCGGGTGTCTGATACATGTGCAGGTCTAGAGGTTGAATCCTTCGTGATCTGATTTTTAAGATTCAGGGATATGGGTCCATGTATGGATACGTGTTCGGGAATTCACCTTAAAATAATTAAAATATCTAAAAATAGATTTATAAAACCTAAATTATGAGATATTATGTGGAGAACCTGAGGAGATACTTTTTACATAGACCACACCAGTCTGGCTTCTGCACTATGATTCTAGAACCCTCACTATAGATTCCCCATTACAAGTTAAGTTCCTCAACCTTGCATAGAGGTAAGTCTATCTTTCTTGTCCAAGGTTTGAAACACTAGTGAGTCTTATTACTCTTTAAAATCTAGCTTCGCTCAACTCAATGAAGAAATTTGTTGCTGGTTTGGTAGAACCTGAAGTTTCTTTGTGTGTCTTTCTACCTCCAGCCTGCCTTCTAAATTCCCCGCTTTTCACCCCAATCAAAAGATAAAATAAGTAAAACTTGCAAAAAAATGAAGATCTGGATGTAGTTGTAATAAGTTTGAACTGACTACTGGGTCTTACATTGACTTGTTAATGGCATCACAAATGGGCCAAATTGTGCATTAGCATATTGATGGATCCTTCTATTACAACATTGTCAAGCCTTTTATTTTTGTGTGATTGTGCAGAGATGCATCCTTGATATTGATGTTCAAGGTGCAAGGTCTGTAAGAGCTAGCTCTCTTGATGCTATTTTCATTTTTATATCTCCACCATCATTTGAAGAACTTGAGAAGCGCCTTCGTGCAAGGTAGGCTAATTGAGAATGTTAAGTATTTTCATATTGCCCAGTTCAATAGGTTATTAAATTGTTGTCAATCTGTTGAACAGAGCAACTGAGACTGAAGAGCAAATCCAAAAGCGTCTCCGAAATGCTAGTGCGGAACTTGAACAAGGAAAATCATCAGGTCTCTTTGATCATATTTTGGTGAATGATGACCTTGAAAGTTGTTATGAGAATCTTAAGGTAAGCTTTGCTCCTCTCATTGTGCTATATCTCTTAGAGTTGTAAGGTTCTAGTTATAATATTTCTTGTTTATCTATATGTCCAATGATCAAGTAATGCATTTCATGATGTAACTTTCTATTTATGTAGAACATCTTAGGTCTCACTGAAGGTGTGAAGACTGCTCATAAAACATGTAAGCTAAGACGGCATAGCTTGTCCCACTGTTGTTACCTTGATTCTATCAGGCAATTGTATGCTATAATGATTTGATGAACTTGTCTTAAATGCAGATCCAGAATTAGTCGACTTGCCTGATGAACATTTAGTCTCGAAGATTGATCAGAAGATTTTAATTAACTGTGAATATCAAAAGGCATCGGATAGCATGTATGTGATTTGCCTAATCCATTTCTTTTTGTGTACACAATCCATATTAGAATTCTGGCAGCTGATATCAACCTTTGGTGCAGGTATGTTCTGGACTTGTCTTTGGTCAAAGGAGGGGCCCCAGGACGGACACGAGGACTAAATCTATTTGTGACCAATCCTTGCACTGATAGAGTAAATGGCGACAATCAGCTGAGCTAACCTACCACCTCTGGTTTCAATAATTGTTTTTCACTTCTTACATCTATCTCTAGAACCACAATTTGACTACGTGATATCTTACTTGGATAGTTTGAAATGTTTAGTCCCTAATGCAGCTATTAAACGAGAAATGATTTCTAATTGATTCGAAAATTGTAGGTTAGCAGCCTGAACTATTGAAAGCCTAAGATATGTAACTCTTCTACTCAAGGATTACATAGAGCAAGATTGAGTATGTTAGATGTAATTCTTTCAGCTTTTTCTATAGCTTGCTTATTCATATATCTTTTTATTTTTTTTCCTACACTGGTTGCTTCTCTTTATTTCATTGTTTCCTGTGGGGGGATAGAATTAGGTATTTTTGCTCGCAGAATGAAGTAAGGAATTATTATTATTATTGGTGGCACACATGGTCATGATTCATGAACGTTGGGTATGGCGGGAAAAAGTGAGTAAAGGAAGAATTGACAAGTAGAAGTTGTTTGACCATACCCTTGTACCCATTTGACAAGTTATATGATTGGGCACATGGTTATGGTCCACTTGAAGTAGAGCCAAAAGGCTCCATTGAAATATAATTGTGACTAGGTCAAAAAATACAAGGCAAGTGGGTCCCACGTTAAAAGTTTGCCTATGTTGCTTCCTCTTTCGCCATCCCTAAATGAACAAGAGTGTCACGCCACAATATAAAGGACAACAAACAAAGCCTTTCAATAAGATTCGGAGACCTAAATCTAAATTTATATAAACACATTTAATAATAATACACTTAATGTTATCCTAGTCGAGATAGGATAGGATGTACGTAAATTTGGCTCTTAAAATAATAAAATTTGATTCAAGATTTGAGAAGTTGATCTAATGATATTAAAATAATGTTACACTGAATTTGATAAGTTGGATATAATGATACTGAAATAGTATTGCCTTTTTGCGGTGCTTGAAATATGTAAAAGACACCAAAAAGTAAATTTGATCTTTTTGTAAACAGACAACAATAAATTTTACATAATAGAGAGTTTGATCATTTGGGAGACTCAAGAATATTCAATAACAAGAGAACAAGAATAGTGAAAAAGGAATTAAAAAACGTAAATAATGAAATAATAATGTAGATTCATGCTAATCGTCAAGATATAAATGAGACAACAAAATAGATAGTTATATAAGATATATTACAATCACCTAAGAACTATTTTATTTTTCAATTATTACAACAATCTCCACATTAACTAAAGTAAAAAATTCTTATATTTCTATTGCTAAGTTATTACGTCAGGAGTCGTTTGGTGTGACATATAACCTATAATAATATTAGGGATAGAATGCCAGACTATTTATCCCATATTTGGTTGAAAGTATTAGACAATCATGAGATTATTTATCCTACCATCAATATCTTAATAATGAGATAATTTATATCATATATATATATTTATATATATAACTATTTTAGAATGACTTATTCCGAAATAATTATTTCCCAACAAACTTATTCTTAAATTATTAAAAGCCGTGCTGCATTTTTCAAATGTATTGAGCCCACAAGTGGAAGAAATAAGAAACTAAAACTTTTGCATAAATCATGTCAGTGTGTGTGGTGGAGTAGGACCCTTAAACATGAGAGCATACGTACATAATATGCCAAGTTGACAAGTTGGCTGCCATTTTTTATTATCCAAAAAGATCATTTTAGGGACTCTCAAAATCTTGAGTTTGATTGAGCTGAGCAATTTGTGCAAGTCTACATGCAATTTACCCTACATCATGGAATCAAATAAAAACTTTTATTCAAGGGGAGAAACCGTATTGCTTGGGAGGGCTAATCTATTAACAGAGTCATGTAGGATTTATTTAGGTTTCAAAATGGACGGATTGGATTAAATTTGAGTTAATTGAAAAACGATTAACATAAAATGACGTTGACATGCAATTTAGACCGACCCATAACCCATTTTCTTGAATTGGTATTCAATTAAATATATATTTTGAGACACACTTATTTATTTATCGTATGCTTAAGTTCATATTTAGTTCAATATTCATAATCCTTCAAATTTATCATTAAAATTACTATTACGATTATTATTATTATCATTATTTTATGGATAAACTATATAAATCCTACTAGTTTAGGTTCTAATTACTAAGATTTAGGAAAGTTTCAAATATTACTTCCTCTGTCATATTTATATTTCGTGCTCAGGATATATATATGAGTCTGAATCCACGAGATACATGTATTTGCCGAATTTTAAAATTGAGATACATATTTAATTTTTAAATTCATTGGTTGTGACAAGTCCTTAATTAGATGAGTAATTGAGGATTTTCAAAATACATGGACAGTTAATTCTGAAAATTTAAATTAATTAAATCCATTAATATAAGGGGAAATCAAGGATTATATCTATGTTTGATTAATTTCATTATACTTTTATTATATTATTAATAAACGAAAAACTTGTATATTTTGCTCATGTAATTTGGTTAGTTTCATTTTATTACTCTTAAAATAATAAATCCATTAATTCAATGTATATATTATCAATATCCAACAAACTAAACACTTAGATACATGAGTATCATACAAGTATACTCATATGTATAATCGATGTGACTAGGATTAGTTTCATGTATCTATTTGTATGATCTGATATTACATCATGTATCTTTTATATGTATAATTCGATGTATTTCATACGTCATAATCAAAAACATGTATCTTAAATAAATACGAAAATAGTTAGATACATTATAATAACATAACATATATATAGATTTATGAAAATATTAAGATATAAGATAGAAGACTATATACATATGACAAGACTCAGATATATGACAGAACAAATTATGTCAAATACATACATAAAATTCTAATAATAATATACACTGATAAAAATTAGATACATATAATCGTATCTCAATAATGTATTTGCGAGAAAGAAATGGTGATTCATGGAAAATTGATTTAAGAGTGAGAAAATCAAAGAAAGTATTTGATGTGTATTGACAAGCTATAGAACATCCATTTTAATGAAGTATTTCTTCTTAGTAAATATTAACTGATCAAGGGAAGAGTTAGAGTTAGAGTATGGGTTTTACCCTAACTCATGCTCTCTGAGAGAAAGATATTTTTTTAATCAAAACATCAATTTTGAAATTTAAAAGTAAAGATAATTAATCAATCCTAGTTTTAAGGGATATAAATATTGATTGTATCATTAATAATATATGGTATAAAATATTAAAAATGATATTATATGTATTCTTAAAAAAAATAGAGATAAAATTAATTTATAGATGTATGTCTAGTAAAGTAGTTTATCCTTATTTTATTATTGATAATTTTATCCCATCCATTCTCAATTTGTAATAATGATTTTCATTCTTTGAAGATTTTATATATCTATTTAGTATATAATATATGTATAATATATAATATATAATATATAATACATAGTGAATGATTTTTTTCATAAACCATATATATTGCCATTGAGAGAGCAATTACATTTGAAGAAGCAAGGCTACGCCATACCTTCTTGACAGTTTGGTTGATGAATGCTCAAAAGATCTACGGACAATTTAAGAGACCACTCCCCCCCCCCCCTCTCCCCCCTTCACATTTAACCTTATAACATTTACTTTTCTTGTGGTTTCAGATATTACACTCATCTTCTTTTTAAAAAAAATTCTGTAACCAAACATAAAATGATAATCTTTCAACCACATTCCAAAATACCCTTTTATAACATTAATATGTTTATTTAATACTTCTATATAACTAATAACCTAAGCAATATTTCGTTCCAGTTTTTACTACTATATTTGAGTTTTTTTAGCTTGAGCTTGGATTGATAATACGAGAAACGATAAGTATAAATCAATGAGTAAATTCATTTTTTTTGATAGAAAAATGCAACCTGCATACTTAATCTCCAAGTATTTGTATAGACATTATTTTTTCATTAGACATGCGATAGTAAACTTTTATTTTGATAATTTTTAGGCTTAAGAAAAAAATCTTTACTGAAATATGACCGGCCATCATAGCGAATAAACGTATTCTTGAGCTTAATGCTCGAAAATAATAAGGAATTAGCTCAAGAAATATTAAAGAAGGTGCTAATGACAGCAAGATTCCCGTGGGTAATAAGAACTTTAGAAAATGAAGCCCATTTGTTTTGAAATCCCACTATAGTAATGCCAATAAAAATCAAAATGAGAGACCCAAAGTAATGAGAAAATGACTTGTATCTATGAAGCTATAAGGTATCATACCCTTGGGATTACAAAATAATGATATATATATATATATAAAATTTCCTGAACATAGTTATCAAACAATATTTCCCGACTATAAACAATATTTTATAATATTTTTTCAACATTCTTTTTGTACTTGAAATATTGCATATGTATTGACCGTAAAAATTATCACTAAATTTTAATATGTTTAAGAAGTTCCGCCAATTAGCAAGTTCGATAGTTTACAAGGAAATAAATAAATGGGCTTAAGTAATCTACGATCCTTTAAAGTTATCCGCATGATTCACTTAGACACCTGAACTAAGACTGTACCTATTAAACACCTCTACCCTTTTGAATTTGAACCATTTAAACATTTTTTGACAATAAACTAAAAATATAGAGTGTGTGAAATACACACGCGATGACATGACATTTCAACGAATTAAATAACGACATCTGTTATTTTTTAGTCGAAAAGATTATTTAAAAAGTATTATAAAGTAAATAAAAAAAGATTTATTTTCTAGTAGAAAAATAAAAGAAAAAGAAAAAAAATTGTACCCCACCTCTGCTATTCCATCTGAACCCAAAACGCGACCCACGGTAACCCACCCATGTTATATTGTTTTTAAACATTTTTGATACTTTTGCAATAGAGATTCAAAAGAAAAAGGGGAAGGATTGAAAATTTTATGGATATTTTTGATGGTTTGCAAAGGAATTCGACATCAAGTTCTCTAACACGTTATTTTTCGTCGATCTCTTAAATAATCAAAACAAATTGTAACTTTCTTCTTCGTTTCATTTTGGTACAAGAAAGACGAATTCGGTCGGAAAATTAATAAGTTCTTATCGATATTATTAGAAAAAATGGTGTTACATCGTTTTTTTTTGTCTGATTTATAAATGATTTTTTATAGAAGAACACATTACATTTACATAAAATATATATTGATTTAAAAAAACAAATTTCAAACTTCAGTCTTTTACAAATTAAAATGATGGTAGCCATAGTGGTGGGCAGGTAATATGAAGGACAATGAGGCAAAATTTAATAGGAGCAACGATGGAGGTAAAATAATGGCAATGTCCAGAGGAAAAAAAAGAAAAAAGAAGGATCTAGGCCGACAACGGCAAACTGGTGTGATGAGGAACGGATGGAAAAGAGGCGAGGAAGAAAAAAGAGTATTATTTTCCACAAAAACGCCTAATGAAATACTTTCACTCGCCTATCTGAATTGAATCACAAACATTGTGCCATGTAGGCAAAATATGTTTATACGATTTAAATTCGGAAGAGTAGAGGTGGTCAATAGGTACATGACTTAGTTAAGGTATCTAAGTGAGTTCTGCGCACAACTTTAAGATGCTGTAGATGAATTGAGCCTAAATAAATGTATATAATGAAAGATGGTACGCGATGGAGCACCATAGGTAGAGTATTTTATGTTAGTTAAAATAATTTGGAAATTTTCGTTTAAAAAGTTATTTAAAAAATAATGTCAAGAAAGGGAAACTTTGGAATATTGGATGAGTTTTAATGATTAATAAAAAATAATGTCAAGAAAAGGAAACTTTGGAATATTGGATGAGTTTTAGCATTAAAACTAATTTGGTTACATAAATCTAAAATTAAGGGAGGTGAGCGTGATATATGAAACTAGAAGGAAAGTTAGTGTCATAAGGCTAAACTTAAGGGGAGGTCTGTGAAATTATCCCAAAGATCTAAGCTAAAAAAATACTAGCACAACTAGAGAGGTTCAAGGGAATCATAACTCAAAGTATTTGCTTTACGCTTTTTGACTCTAAAGGGAGGGCACCTATCTATGTTGAGAATTCCTTTCAGTATTCTAGGGATAGTGTTGAAGTGGTAGAAGACTTTCTTTATCTCTTTGACCGTGTCTTTGATCCCCAAGGAATTGCCCAGGCACCGATGGCACAATTCTGCAATGATAAAGAGTCTGTAACATCTCGCAATTTTAAATAACTAAGAAGAAACTTAGAATTGGAAATAGTGATTTTTGGAAAGAATTGAAATCTGGAAATTTGTTTAAGTTAGGAAAGTTGAGTTCTTGGTCAACTTCAAACGACCATAACTCCTAGACCAGGATGAGTTAGGTGTACTTCGAGATATGGTTGGAAATCTCTTGGAATAACCTTTCCAACACCGCCAAGTTTGAATGATTTCGAGTTTGTATGAGTGAGTTATGCCCTTTGGAAGTTGGACTATTGGAACAAGAAAAGTCCAATCCAGATTTTGAAAGGGTAGTTTCGTCTTTTTCTTACCCTATTATTTTATTTCGAATTTGGATAATTAATTGGGTTCTAAACTGATCTTAGTCACTTACGCTTTTAGAAAAACCAGTTAGGATTTTGAGAGAAGAGAAAAGAAGAGGAGAAAGAAGGAGAAAGGAGAATAACATTCAAGATTCATCAAGATCATCACGTTTAGCTTGTGGATTTCGTCAGGGGTGATCCCTATAAGGTATGTGAGATCACCTAGCATTGGGTTAGCTCAACCATGAGCAAATCATGATTCAATTCAGCGAAACATGTTTAATTTGAAAGTAAATCCTTTGAGTTTGTGATGATATTCGTTTGAATTCTTGTGGGTTGTGTTGTTGAAGTTTCTTGAGGTTTGATTGATGTTTCTGGGTGTAGTTTCGTGTTGAATCTATCATTGAGGGTATAAGTGATTCTAACTGTTTGGGGGAAGAACAATTGAAGTTTAGTGATGAAAACCGAAGGAAAAAAATTGGGGATTTTCTGGGGGAGGGCTTAAGGCGTCATGCCTGCCAGAGCACCACAAAAGTTCCTCTGAACTTTGGCCTCCGGCACGTCGCGCCAGCCAGAGCACTTTCTGAACTTTGAGGGCTGGCGCCTCGCGCCTCTCAGAGCGCCAAGGACGCCAGTTCTCCCCATTCGTTCCCCACATTTTCGTACTTGTTCCTTAGAAATATACCTATATTTTCTAGTTGATTCCAACACTCTAAGGTACATATAAACATCATGAAATCATCCATAAACATGAGATCATGAACCTTCAATCCATAATCCAATTCAAGGAAAGTTAAGATCAAAGTCAAGAGAAGTTAAGAGTCAAGTCTAGAAGTTAAGAAGCAAATCAAAACATAGTTTATAAAGTTTTCAAAAGTCTTTTACAAACTTTTAACTTTGTTTTAAGACTAAAAGTTCAAGTTAAGTAAGGAATAAAGAATAAATATTGAAGTCTTTTCTTCAAAGAAGTATATAGGGACTATCTATTCCCAAAGAGTTTAAAAATGTTTTCTATGTATTCCCAAAGAGCTTAAAAATATTTTCACATTTGACAAAGAAAGGGAACATTGATTCCAACAGAGCTTTTAAGCTAAGCTTTGAATAATCATCTCAAACCAAAGAAAGTAGTTGTTTTAAAAACATATTAGCTAAGTATATTTTTGGGATTAGTATTGAGAATCGATATGGGGATGCGAGTTCATATTAACTCAAGTCTCCATAAACTGTGTATCTATCATGGTTATTAAAGGATCAGACTTTTTAGATGATCACTAAGTTAAGCTAGTGGATCCACTAAGTTAAGTGTTTTATATGACGGCACAGTATAGGATAGTTCTAGCAGCGTGGGCAAGACGATGTATCACCATTTAGGCTCATAGTGGTGATTGTCGATTAGGAAAATCTCCCACGAAAACTATATTACTTTAATATATTAGTAAAATTGAGTTTGTTATTGCATTTTCTTTAACGAACTAAGTTGCTTTTACTGTTTTATAAAGCTTTTCATATATTGCATGTGTTTCATTGCTTTGTTATGAGTTAAATTATTCATAAGTTTATAAAAACCAAGGCAAGTGTTTCTTTCAGAATCCTTTTCAAGCTTATGTATAATTTAGCATTCAACTCACATACTCGTATATTCAATGTACTGATACTATTTTGCCTGCATTGTCTTATGATGCAGACGCAGGTAACTAGGATCAGCATCCAACGCACCATTGATCTAGTGAGCAACTCAGAGTCAGTTGGTTAGCCTCCTTGCATTCTGGAGAACTCTTTTTATCACTTGTCTTCTAGTTTCAGTTGTTAGGATGATTGGGTGTCATGTCCCAACATCCCTCTTTGTTTTAGAGGCTTCATAAACATATAATATTAGTTCTTTAGTCTTATTCATTTCAGTTATATACGTTTAAGACTTGAGTTACCGTTTTGGCTAAGTATTATCTTTTAAGTTATTTTATGAGTTATATCTCTTGTGTTTAAGTCTTCCATTGAGTAAGCGAAGCCAAGCCAAGGGCTCGCTTGAGTCCAACAATGGTTTTCGGGTGTAGGCTCAGGGCGTGAAAAACTTGGTATTAGAGCACATAGTTCAAGAGTCCTAGGGAGTCTATGAAACTGTGTCTGTAGAGTTCTAGTTATCGGTGTGAAGCGCATCACATATATAATTAAGAGGCTGCAACACTTAAGAAATTATCTCACTTCTTTCACAATCTTTTCATGCGTTAGAGTTTGATCTCTAAAGAGTTTCCCTCTAATTCATGCTTGCGCGTGTTTTCAGATAATCATGCCTCTATGAAGAGCAGTCAGAGGTCATCCAGGTAGGAGAAATGTTAAAGAGGAAGGGGTGCCTAATTCACCTGAAGTGCAACCTCAAGGCCAAGTCATCAATGCTAAGTTTCGTGAGGCTATCCGGATGTAAAGCCAAGATGTGACTAACCAGGTTGGGCAGCAAGGAGGATCTCGATAAGAAGAGGCTGAAACTTCAAGAATTCGTGAGTTCTTCAGGATTAATCCTCCAAATTTCACTGGTTCAAGCACTACTGAGGATCAAGAAAACTTCATTGAGGAACTGAAGAAGGTATTCAATGTGATGCATATTGCTGATACTCTGAGAGTTGAGCTAGTTGCATATCAACTGAAGAATGTTTCTAGGACATGGTTTGATCAATGGAAAGAGGGTAGACCTGAGGAGGCACCACATGCGAGTTGAGATTGTTTGAGGAAGCTTTTTTGGGGCGTTTCTTTCCCCGAGAATTGAAAGAGGCTAAGGTACGGGAATTTCTTAAACTTAAGCAGGATTATCTAAGTGTACATGTGTATGGGTTCAAGTTCACGCAACTATCTCGTTATGCTCCGAAAATGGTTAAGGACATGATGAGTAGAATTATCATGTTTGTTATTGGACTGGTCCATCTATTAAGCAAAGAGGGAAGGGCAACGATGCTTTTAGGTGACATGGACATATCAAGGTTGATGATTTATATCCAGCAGGTTGAGGAATTGAAGCTGAGGGACAAGGAAGAATTCAAAAATAAGAAAGCGAAGACAGAGAATGAGTTTGGGCAACAAAAAGTAATGCAAACCAATCTTCATTTCAGCAAAAGCAAAAGGGACTTGCTCTATCATCTGCTAGTGCACCTGTACCCAGAAACAAAGGTGAGTAGAATGGTCAGAATTCCCAACACTTCAGAGCTAAACCGACACTATCTCAAGGTAGTGTGGCACAAAGAGGTAGTTCGGATCCTGCATGTGTTAAGTGTGGCAGAACCCACCCAGGTAAGTGTCGTGATGTCCAGACAGGTTGTTTCAAGTGTGGGAAAGAGGGTCACTTCATGAAGGAGTGTCCTATGAACAAGCAAGGTACTGGAAATTTAGGCAATAGAGTCCAATCTTCATCAGTTTCTCCACTAGAATGGGATGCACCTAGAGGGACTATTTCCGGTACTAGAAGAGGAGCAAACGACTTTTATGCAATCACTAGTCGTCAAGAGCAAGAGAACTCTCCAGATGTTGTCACTGGTATGATCAAAATCTTTGTTTTTGATGTTTATGCTTTTCTAGACCTAGGAGCAAGTTTATATTTTGTAACCCCTTATGTTGCAAATCAGTTTGATGTTATTCCTGAGAAACTCCGTGAACCCTTTGTCTTTCTACATCCGTAGGGGAGTCTGTTCTAGCTGACCGAGTATATCTTGATTGTGTTATTTCCATCAATCAGAAAGACACCATGTCTTATTTAATTGAGTTAGACATGGTAGACGTTGATGTCATTTTAGGTATGGACTGGATTCATGCCTGTTATGCGTCAATAGATTGTAGGACTCGAGTTTTCAAGTTTCAGTTTCTAAGTGAGACAGTCTTAGAGTGGAAGAGTAGTTCAACAGTGCCTAAGGGTCGTTTTATCTCATACCTTAAGGCAAGAAAGTTAGTTTCCAAGGTGTATGTCTATCACTTAGTCCGAGTTAATGACTCAAGTGTTGAGTCACCTCCCATTTAGTCAGTTCCCATAATAAAATAGTTTCCAAAAGTTTTTTCCAGATGATCTACCCGGAGTCCCTCCTCATAGAGATAGACTTCGGCGCATATATTCTTCTAGATACTTATCCTATCTCTATTCCGCCATATAGAATGGCACCAGTAGAGTTAAAAGAGTTATAAGAGCAGTTAAAGATCTCCTAGGTAAAGGTTTCATTCGATCAAGTGTCTCACCTTAGGGCGCTCCGATCTTATTTGTGATAAAGAAAGATGGTTCCCTAGTATGTGTATAGATTACCGTCAGTTGAACAAGGTTACCATCAAGAACAAGCATCCTCTTCCCAGAATTAATGATCTTTTCGATCAACTTCAGAGTGCTTTTTATTTTTCCAAGATTGACCTCGGATCCGGCTACCATCAGTTGAAAGTAAGGGAGTGTTATATTCCCAATACAACATTCAAGACCCGTTATGGTCACTATGAGTTCCAATCATGTCGTTCAGTTTAACCAATGCACCTGCAACATTCATGGACCTTATGAATAGAGTATTCAAACCTTATATGTTTGTTATCTTCTTCATTTATGACATACTAGTCTATTCAAGGAATGAAGAAGATCATGCTAGTCATCTCAGAATAGTTCTTCAGAATTTGAAAGATAAGGAGTTATATGCTAAGTTCTCTAAATATGAGTTTTGGCTTGAGTCTGTGGCTTTCTTGGGCCACATAGTTTTTACTGATGGAATTAGAGTTGATACCCAAAAGATAGAGGCAGTGTATAATTGACTTAGACCCATATCTTCTACTGATATCAGGAGTTTCATAGGATTGGCTGGCTACTATAGAAGGTTTGTCGAGGGCTCATGTATTTCATCTCCTTTGACCAATTTGGCTCAGAAAACATTGAAGTTTCAAAGGTATAAAGTTTGTGATAAAAGTTTTTAGGAATTGAAAAAGAGGTTGACTACTGCTCTAGTTTTGACCTTATCGGAAGGTACCCAAGGTTTTGTGGTGTATTGGGATGCATCTAGAGTTGTTTTTGTTTGTGTTTTAATGCAGAATGACAAAGTTATAGCTTATGCCTCCAGAAAGTTCAAAGTTCATGAGAAGAACTACCCAATCCATGACTTAGAGTTGGCTGTTGTAGTATTCACTTTGAAGATATGGCATCATTATTTGTGTGGTATTCATGTTGATGTATTCACTGATCACAAGTCTTCAATATGTGTTCACTTAGGAAGATCTTAATCTAAAAAATAGGAGGTGGTTAGAATTACTCAAGGATTATGACATGAGTATTCTTTATCACCCTGGTAAGGCTCATGTTGTTGTTGATGCTTTAAGCAGGTTGTATATGTGTAGCACCACCCATGTTGAGAAAGAAAAAAAAGAGTTAGCGAAAGATGTGCATAGACTTGCACGCTTAGGAGTCCGACTAATGGATTCCACAGAAGGAAGAGTAGTGGTGATGAATGGGGGTGAATCTTCATTAGTGTCATAAGTGAAAGAAAAGCAATACCTAGATCCTATTTTTCTAGAATTAAAGGCAAATGTTTCATAAGCAAAAAGTATTAGCTTTCGAACAAAGGTGAGATGATTTATTGAGGTATCAAGGTAGATTATGTGTACTAATGGTGGATTGACTCCAAGAGAGGATCATGGAGGAAACTCATAGCTCCATATATTCCATCCATTTGGGTTCCACAAAGATGTATCATAACTTGAGAGAGGTGTATTGGTGGAATAGTATAAAGAAGGGCATTGCAGAATTTGTTACTAACTGTCCGAATTGCCAACAAATTAAAGTTAGCACCAAAGGCCCGGTGCTCAGAATATATAATTTTCAGAATGGAAGTGGGATATGTTAATATGTATTTCACCACAGGCTTACCAAGGTCTCGCAAGCAGCATGATTCCACTTGGGTGATTGTGGAAAATCAACCAACTTTTTGCGGGTAAAGACCACTATTCAATAGAAAATTAAGCTAAGTTGTATCTTCAAGAGGTGGTAAGACTTGATGTAGTTCTGGTCTCTAATATTTTAGATAGAGGTGCATAATTTGTTGCACAGTTCTGGAAATCTTTCTAAAAAGACACGGGTTCAAAGGTGAACTTAATTACTGCCTTTCATCCTCACACTGACGGGCAAGTTGAGCGCACTATTTAGACCTTAGAGGATATGTTTAGGGAATGTGTGATTTATTTCAAAGGTAATTGGGATGATCACCTACCTCTCATCGAGTTCGCTTACAACAATAGTTACCACTCGAGCATCCAAATGGCTCATTATGAAGCTCTTTATGGGAGAAGATACAGATCTCCTATTGGATGATTTGAAGTGGTGAAGCATGGTTTATTGGACTAGATTTAATTCATCAAACTATGGAGAAAGTGAAAGTGATTTAAGAGAGATTGAAAACGGCGCAAAGTCGTCAGAAATTCTACACTGATGTTAGGATAAGAGAGTTAGAATTTGAAGTAGATTATTGGGTATATCTAAAAGTTTCACCCATGAAGGGTGTTATGAGGTTTGGTAATAAGGGGAAGCTTAGTCCCCTGTATATTGGACCTTATCAAATATCCAGGAGGATTGGTAAGGTAGCTTATGAGTTGTAGCTACCACAAGAGTTAGAAACGGTTCATCCGGTGTTTCACATATACATGTTGAAGAAGTGCGTGAGATATCCTTCATTAATCATACGAACTTAAGATATTGGGATCAACAATAGCTTATCTTATGAGGAGATTCCGGTTCAGATTCTAGATCGCCAAATTTGCAAGTTGAGAACCAAAGAGGTAGCATCAGTCAAAGTCTTTTAGAGAAACAAATTTGTTAAGGAAGCCACTTGGGAAGCTGAAGAGGATATGAAAAGGAGGTATCCACATCTCTTCGAATCCACAAAAACTCCAAATGAACGTACTAATCCTTTCTTGTTATTGATATTGTAAGACGACATGTTGAAATAACATTGCTTGATTAGGTGTTTGAGTTGTTGCAGTTACACCCTTAGGCTAGTAAGAGTAGTCTCATTTGAGGACGAATGTTCCCAAGGGGGAGATAATCTAACATTTCGCAATTTGAAATAACTAGGAAGAAGCTTAGAATTGGAAACAATTATTTTTGGAAAGAATTGAAATCTGGAAATTTGTTTAAGTTAGGAAAGTTGAATTTTTAGTAAACTTCAAATGTCAATAACTCCTAGATCAGGATGAGTTAGGTGTACGTTCATATATGGTTGGAAATCGCTTGAATAAACTTTCGAACGCCGCCGAGTTTGCACGATTCCGAGTTCGTAGGAGTGAGTTATGCCCTTTGGAAGTTGGGCTGTTAGAATAAGGAAAGTCCAATCCATATTTTGAAAGGGTAGTTTGGTCTTTTCCTTACCCAATTATTTTATTTCGCTTTTGGGTAATTAATTGGGGTCTAAACTGATCTTAGTCACTTTACCATTTTAGAAAAACAAGTTAGGATTTTAAGAGAAGAGAAACGAAGAGGAGAAAAGAGGAGAAAGGAGAAGAACGTTCAAGATTCGTTAAGATCGTCACGTTTAGCTTGTAGATTTCTTCGGGAGTGATCCCTATAAGGTATGTGAGATCACATAGCATTGGTTTAGTTCACCCACGCGCCAATCATGATTCAATTCAGCGAAATATGTTTGATTTGAAAGTAAATCCTTTGTGTTGTTGATCATATTCGTTTGAATTCTTGTGGGTTGTGTTGTTGAAGTTTCTTGAGGTTTGATTCATGTTTTCGGTGTAATTTCATGTTGCATCTATCATATATTGAGGGTATAAGTAATTCTAAGTGATTGGGGGAAGAACCATTGAAGTTTAGAGGGTTTAGAGATAAATAAAGAAGGAGAAAAAATGGATTTTCTGGGCAAGGGCTTGGGGCGTCGCGCCTGCCAGAGCACCACAAAAGTTTCTCTGAACTTTGGCCTCTGGTGCGTCATGCCAGCCAGAGCGCCTCATAAAGTTCTCTGAACTTTGAGGGCTGGCGCCCCACGCCTCTCAGAACGCTAGGGACGCGAGTTCTCCCCATTCATTCCCCACCTTTTCGTACTTGTTCCTTAGCAATGTACCTATATTTTCTTATTGATTACAACACTCTAAGGTACATCTAAACATCATGAAATCATCCATAAACATGAGATCATGAACCTTGAATCCATAATGCAATTCAAGGAAAGCTAAGATCAAAGTCAAGAGAAGTTAAGAGTCAAGTCTAGAAGTTAAGAAGCAATTCAAAGCAAAGTTTATACAGTTTTCAAAAGTCTTTTACAAACGTTTGAACTTTGTTTGAAGACTTAAATTTCAAGTTGAGTAAGGAGTAAATAGTAAAGATTGAAGGTTTTTCTTCAAAGAAGTATATGGGGACTATGTTTTCCCAAAGATTTTAATAATGTTTTTACATTTGACAAACAAAGGGAACATTGATTCCAAGAGAGCTTTTAAGCTAAGTTTTCAGTAATTATCTCAAACCAAAGAAAGAAGTTTTTCAAAAAAATATGATCTAAGTATATTTTTGGGACTAGTATTGAGCACCGATATGGGATGCGAGTTCATATTAACTCAAACCTCCATAAACCGTGTAGCCATCATGGGGATTAACGATCATACTTTTTAGGCGATCACTTAAGTTAAGCTAGTGGATCCACTAAGTTAAGCGTTCTATATGACAGTTCTGGCAGCATAGGCAAGATGTTGTATCAACACTTAGGCTCATAGTGGTGGTTGTCGGTTAGAGAATCTCACACATAAACTATTTTACTTTATTATATTAGTAAAGTTGAGTTTGTTATTGCGTTTTCTTTGACGAACTAAGTTGATTTTACTATTTTATAAAACTTTTCATATATTGCATATCTTTCATTGCTTTGTTATGAGTTTGCTATTCATGAGTTGAGAAGAGTCAAGGTACGTGTTTCTTTCAAAATCTTTTTCAAGCCTATGTATTGTTTAAAATTCCAACTTGCGTACTCGCACATTTAATGTATTGATGCCAGTTGTCCTACATCGTCTTATGATGCTAACGCAGGTAATTAGGATCGGCATCCAGCGCACCGTTAATCCAGTGAGCAGCTTAGAGTCAGTTGGTGAGCCTTCTTGCATTCCAGAGGACTCTTTTTATCACTTGCCTTCTAGTTTCAGTTGTTAGGATGATTGGGGGTCCTGTCTCAATATTCCTCTTTGTTTTAGAGGCTTCATAGACATATAGTATTAGTTCTTTAGTCTTATTCATTTAAGTTTATACGTTTAAGACTTGAGTTGTCATTTTGGCTATGTTATTATCTTTTAAGTTATTTTATGAGTTATTTCTCATGTGTTTATATCTTCCGCTGAGTAAGTAAGCCAGACCAAGGGTTTCTTAAGGCCAACAATGGTTTTCGAGTGCCTGTCCCACCCAGGGTATAGGCTCGGGGCGTGACAGAGTCTACCTCAACAATGATAGAACTAAAACCAATAACTATGCACCATTTCATACCAAACATTAGGGAGACAACTTCAGCTTGGTTGTTGGTTCCATGTCCTAGGGCAAGCTGGAGGCCATGATGACTATTCCTTGATAATCCCTAAGGGTCTGTTTGGAAAGCCACCATGGTAATTGGATTTGGTGCAATTTGTTACATTTTCTGTCATGTTTGGTTGACTTTGTAATTAAAATTTAGTTTTTATATTATTTATATTTCATTTCATTTCATTCTTATTATCAGCCTTTACTTCATGTGATTCCATACAATTTTTCGTATTATCTAATAAGAAATCATTCGTATAATTTTGTTAGTATTCTAATTTTTAAATTAAAGTAGAATTCATTGTTGAATAAAATCATGGACTTATTCCTTTTTTTTTAAAATCATATTTATGTATGTTACATTGAAATTTGACATAAGAGTATTATGTTAAATTTTTTATTTTGAATTTAGAACTTATGTTCTATTTCTAATTTCATTTGTTTTAGGAGTTTTGACTCGATATTGTACATTGCAAGTATTTTTTTTAGTTAGAATTGATATATTATCATTTTTGTCAAATGTTTTATAATTAAAATTGGGAAAAGACATAGATTTTCCTCTTAACTTATCCCGGAAAGTGAGTTACACGCTAAATTATCATGGTGACCTATTACACACCTTAACTACTCAAAAGTGAATTTATTACCATACTGAGACGTGTAACACCACTCTCACATTATGTGGTATTACACTCGCTGCCACATCAACACTTATAATTTTTTGTTTTCTTTTCTTTATTAATTAATTTTTCTTTTGTTTACTATATTTTACTCTAATTAATCTCTAATTAATTATTTTAGTTTTCTAATAATTGTATTTCTTCATTACTAATCCCACCCATTTTCAATTCTCATTTCATCGAAAAATCATACCTGGCCCCACCTTCACTATTGATTTTATTCTTCACCACCAGTATATCACCTTCAATTCTTTTTCTTCTTTGTCACCCAACACCAAATATCAGCATCACCATTATCAATATCAATTTTTTCTTCTTCACCACCTTCAATTACCTCTTTTAATGTTTGTCACCCGCCATCCATTACCACCGAACTCATAAAGCTGCTATTACCACAAAAATCAAAAATTGATTAACAACCAAGTATTTATTAATAAAGTAAAAAAAAAAGTAAATGAAAAAGACAAAAACAATCAATCAATTTTTTTCTAGATAAAATACAATTATTCACTAACAAATCTATGAAAATTAACCTAATTGCGAATAAAATAATTGTGCTTTAAGATTGTGATAAAAAATGAAGAGGTGTGATGATATCAAAGAATGAAGAAGAAGACAATGAGTGGGGTTAGAAGAAGAAGATGTGTGGGTGTGGGGTGGAAAAGAAGAGTGATTACTTTTTCTTTTTACTTTAGTTTCAAACTGACGCGCCTATTTTTTATTTTTGTTTATTTTTTTGCACATCAGTTTTAGTGGGTAAGAAAATTCACTTTCGAATAGTATAGGTGTGTAATAGGTTACTATGATAGTTTAAGCGTGTAACTAACTTTTCAGGATAAGTTCAAGGGGGATTTATGACTTTTCTCATTAATCTTTGTCAAACATGCATGTCATGATGGTCATAGAAATTAAGTACTTTTAGTTTTTATGATTAATTTAATTAAAATATACTAAGTTAAAAAAATATAAATCAATTTTTTTTTATATAATATTAGTTAAGAACATATGTTTATTGCTTACTATATTTTGAAAAGACAATATATATCTTAAATATTCAATTTAATATCATTTATAAAGGTACTTATTTTTCTAATATAAAATCTTAATTTTAAATAATTAATTTTATTTTTAAAATTCAATATAACATTATGATTACATTTGAATGTGATTAGAACGTTGAACGTATTGATAGATGAATTTTCGAAATCATATTTGGAGCAACACTTGGACCTCCACAGCTCTCATATCACTATGGCTTGACATAATTTTGAGGATATAACAACCACTTAATTTTTGGACTTGAAATTCCAGTATTCGATTAATAAGCTTCTAACAGTTCTGCTTCTAGATTTGATACCTAACTATGTTGCAAACCTTTGCCATATTGTTTTGCAAATTCTCTACTATAAAACACATGTTCAACATTCTCCTTGGTTGATTTCATACCTAAAATGGTACACAACTACAATTAGTATCAATGTTAATGCATATTACAAATCTTATAATCCGTGGAAAGTTTATCGTGAATGTCTCTCTATATGATGAATGACATCTCATATGACACTTTTTTTTCCACATATTAGATTCAAAATGGTATTTTATTCTCTTCTATTTTAAGAGCTTCCCGGAAGTAGAAACAAAAAACTTTATAGTCTCAGAAAGTGCCAAGATAGGGGTGTCTTCACCATTATGAATAAGCTCAAGAGAAAGCGTAACACCCCAAAAATTTCTAATTTAAGACTTAAATCATTCTTCATTTTTTAAATTATTCTTAGGTGTTCATGTCAATTCTTTAGTGTGAATGGTTTTGCATATGAATTAAGGTCATTAGAATCCCTAATCATAAAGTTGAGTTGAAAGTTCTCTTACCAATTGACTTTCAATATGAAATTTTATTTTGATTAACTTCAAAAAACCACATTTATAAGCACATAAAAAATTAGGTGATCCATCACCTATCAAATTAAAGGTCTACGAGCCTCTTTCCGATGCCTCCAAGCTTGCTCCATTTCGAGTTTGGAGTAAAAAGTTATGTTTGTTTTAGTAAAGACCTATCATACTGTCAAAGTTTCATGGATGACATTGCAGACAGTGGAGTGTTCCACAGACCGTGGAGCCATCCATGAAGGGTTGCTGCAATTATTTTCCAACAACTTGTTGTACACATTTTATGGTTAATTTGGTTTTCCCCAAGTTTTAAACCCCATTCTAAGTCATTGGGTCCTATTTTTAATCACTGTAAATATCTATTAAGTCATAAAACTACCCTTTTACATTCATTCACCTAATTTTCAAATTTTCCTCCAAGTTCTTCTCCAAAATTCTCCCTAAGGCTATAAAAGAAAAAACTAGCGTTTTGCTTCAAGGTCTGAATTCACCATAGTTTTTGAGCATTGATCTCTAATATATGTTAGTATTTACCTATGGAGTCCTTACCTTTTTAGGGTTTCTAAATTCTTCAAGTTTTACAAGTTAGATTCTAAATTCAAAGTTAGGGTTTTATTCAATCTTCATGTATTCTTTTCTATTATAATTCAATTGATAGTTTTCTATCTTTTTATGCAAGAATTGAAGTAATTACATATTTTGAGTTGAATTCACATGAACCCATGCATGATCCATTATTTTTGTAACACATTAGACTTGAGAAAGGCTAGAAAGATGCTAAGCGAGCAAGTTAAGAATAAAAAATTGGACCATGGAACCTTCCACGGAGGCCATGTAGGAGGACACGGTCCGTTAAGGGTCTCGTGGTGAGTTTACAGAACCTGCTCTAGGTAGGTGTCACTCATATGGACACCCAGACAACATGTGGTGATATTGATGGGCCGTCAACTGGGTCATCAAGTGGCCTAATAAGAAGGGTTTCTCCCATAGTAACTGTTAAGGTCCACATACGTCTAAACGGTCTATGAAGCTTCACATGGATCGTAAAGTCGTCCGTGAAAGCGACTTATCAGACATGGAATATTTGGACAACTTCAAACAATCATATATTTCAGCAAAAAATGAATTAGGTGGCCCATGACCTATCAAATTATAAAATTTGAGTCTTCTCTCTAATGCCGCCAAATTTGCCTTTTTCCGAGCCCAAAGTAAAATAGTTATGCTCATTTTAGCGAAATCTTGTCAGGCATGAAAAAAATCACAACCTTCTAGATGGGAAGTGATGCTTTAAATGGCTCGTGAAGTCTCTCTTGAAGTCACCTCGGTAGAATTTAAGTCAGGGTCGTATTGGTCATTTCCCCTATGCATTAGGTACTTAAACTACGTCATTTGGTACTTAAACTATATCGTTTTACTTTGTCTAAGCCTAGTATACCAGTTATAAAATACCTAATACAATCATTCTCCAAAAATCATCAAACCTAGAAACACAAGAAGAGAAAGACGCGGCAATTTTCTCTCAAGAACAAAAAGTGCTCTTCTTCAAGTTCAGCTCCAAATCCAAAGGATTCCTCCATAATTTTCATCCAACAAGTTTTGTGGGTAGTCAACATGGGTTCCTTCCACCCTTGTGCCAAACCCCCAACCTTCTAAATTGATTTTTTTTGCTAAATTAGGGTTCCTATCCAAATTGGAGAAAATTTATAGAATCACTTTTATCAATTTATGGTTTCTCATTCATTATCCATGATTTATTTGTGATATCGTAAGTGTTTTTCAAAGCCTACACATGAAGAGTAAATTCTAGTATTCTTTCATTAAATTGCATGTTGTAGGTAAAGATTTGGCATGTTTAGATAAGGTGACCTCTAATATGATGAAATTAGATGTCTATTTATTTAGGTTATGAATTTCAAAAGAGAAGTGTAGGTTTCATCGTGGATATATGAAGCTCTAAGAATTATGATTTATATTACATGACATTAGATATGTCCTTATGTTTACGAACAAATTTGACATCATATATGTTACTAGTTATGATTAGTTTTGGAAATAGATGTGCCTCAATATTATATGAGTTATATGAATGTTTGTGGGAGTAGTATTTAGTACTCCCTTAGTCCCAGAACTACATGCCCCCTAAGGTTTATAAGTCCCTTTTGTTGGGCCTCAAATTTAGTGATCACGCCATAGTCACGCTCTATACCCCGACAAGGTATATTAGGTCCTTTCGGTGGGGCGTATACATTGGATTTCATATAGTTCACATGGAATATGTTGGTTAGAGAACCTCTCACATAAATAGTTTCAGGTTTTAAGTGCATTGACTCTTTGCTTTTAGATTTCAGAGCTTTTATTATTTACTATGATTCTGAAGGTGTTTTAAGCTTATGGTATTGCTTGAGTCATTCTATCACATATTTTACTATCATTATACGACTTCATTTATAATCATGATTCAAGTATGCTGTACTATGACATGTGCATGATATCAGTTTCAAGCATGGTTTCAAGTATAATTTATTTTATTTATGCACATATCACATACTCATTATGTTCTATAATACTGACCACATACTTCTTTGTGCTACATCCTATTATGATGTATATTCTGTAGCGCTCTCCAGTATGTGGCTAGTAGGTCGATAACACATCCAACTAGTTTGGTAAGTCCTCCTCATTTGAAGACTTGGAGTTCAACTTCATTTCATTAGTTAGTTTTCTTATTCAGTATTTAGAGTTAGCTGGGTACTTGTCATAGCAGCTCGCCAGTTGTAGAGGCTTTCAGACAGAGAGTCAAGAGTTAGATATTCAGTTGTATGCAGATTGTCACTTTTAGAACTTTATTTATATCACAGATTAAGGTGTTCATTTCTCCAGTTAAGCTTCCGTTTGAATATTTTGTTAGTGTTTTTAGTCAAGACAATTCTAAAAGGGTAATGTTGAGATCACTTGTGGTCTTGGGTCCTTGTTACGTCCAAGGGGTAGTCTCGGAGCATGACAATTTTTTTCATATGAACACATGATTAAACTTATGAACTTTCATTTATTGAAATTGTACATGTTTTATGAAAGCAATGTTTATGACTCAAGTAAGCTTATCGGTGAAGGTATCTATATATTCTATGAAGTTTGGCCACATAACATGAATGACATCTAGATTTTCAATCAATGCTTTTGGAAAATTTTCTGAAATTAGGTCTTGATTAGTATGGTATTCAGATATGCCGTCAATGATTATAGATCAAGCTTCTAAAACTATTTCCATTAGTAGATGACAATTTTAGTATAGGAGTTCATGACTATGAGACTTATAAATCTATCTTGAAAGGATTATGTACAGTGAAATATTTTCTCACGCATGGTCTAAGGAGCTACTCTATGATGTTTCTAGATTGGATTAGTATCTAATTTTACTTTTACATGGATGATAATATGAATATGAATAATGAATATTCCATGGGATTTATATGATTAAACTAGCGGCGATTATCCATGTCCCATAAACTATCTCCCCCATATAATTTTTCATAGATAGACATGAGCTAGTAGATCCACCTAATCTAGAAGTTCATGGTCCTTACATTGGCAAGTAGGACACCCTCTTTTATTTGTGGGATCAGTAAAATGGATTTCATGCTATAGCTCATGTGATCTATGTCAGTTAATGGTAAAGATCCAATAGTAATGAACAAAGGTTACTTCTAAAGTATCTCACAAGTGTTTTAAATATGTTTACCTTTCATTAACCATGATTATGACTTATGTTTTCTAACCTCTTATCTTATGATTTATCTTGATCATTGCATGTCATGTAAATTCCTGTTTTGTATGATTTCATAGATCTTATGCATTACTATCATACTTATTACATTCCATCTACTAATGCATTATCGTGCCAATATTGTTTCATAATATAGGGTCTGACACTCTTATCTCTCACACTCGTGGCTAGATGATCTTTTGGCGCTCAAGTATTGGTGAGTCCTCATGTTTTGAGGATCGAGACACTCTTATAGCTTTATGTCATTTTGTTTTTCAAACTGTGTATCTGATGTACGGGTTACGTTCCAATCATTTTCTATATGATGTAGTAGATGAATTTACTGAGACTTATGTTACACTTCCATTCTCACATCCGGGGAGCACCCCTTAGAAGTAACATGGCGTACTTGACCTCTCAAAGGTCTTATACAAGTGCATAATTATCATTCATCACATTGACATAGTAAATTTAGCGGAAATTTACAACTTTTCATAGCACATCATATGCTAGAAACATCACTTCATATATATATATATATATATATATATATATATATATATATATATATATATATATATAAGTCATAATACATATTTAGACCTTAAGTCTCTTTGCCATCTTAGACTCAAAAACATTAGAATACACTAGGGACATGACCCTTAAATCATAAGACGCAAGTATTACTTTATACACTTTACAGTAAAGACATAACATTCAAGTCCTTGGACTTAAGGATACCTTTCCTTGAGCTTGGAAATCACATATCAAGCTCCTCAATCATATAGACATTCCTTAAGCATCCATAGCCTACAGTTTGTGTAAAAAGTAAAGAAGAATGGGATAAGTACAAGAATGCACTAAGTATGGCAACCATGCAAAAACATGCATTTAAAAGGGACATTTTTTTGAAATCATACTTCATGTATTTTTGAGTAAATCTTCATAAAACCTTTATACAATAGCATTTTTATCATTCACATACTTCATAGAAACATAATCAAAGGCCAAACATCATATAAAATCACATATAGAATTTTAGCCATAATTGAGGTCACTTTACAGTGAGCTAATTTCCCTTAACAGTGAGCTATCTTTCCTTTTATTCTTTAGCCTCCCAAGTAACCCTCTAGTGATACTTGGTGCAATGCATCACCTTAAGGTCACAAAGAAAGCATACATACAACCTACATAAGCCAACACATATCATCATATAAGCATAATATATCATAGACACATTTAAGTCAAGACTTCATTGGCTTTACAATAAGTTACATCTATTTACACATATTTTTACTTCTTTTCATATTCATCATTATAAGACCTTGTTATGACCCCAATCTTAGTCTAGTAGGTGCAATGTACATGTGAAGCCCCATAACCTCACACATACTTAGTAAACCCATCATGAGACCACCAACCTTAACATTCAATTCATATATCAACATATTAAGTGAAGACAACTTCATTCATGTCAACAACCTTCATCATATAGTCATTAAGACCCACATTAATCATGTACATCAAAACCACTTCACATAGGCTCATACCATGCATTTCATCACAACAAGTAGACAATTAATACAATGTCATGCATAAAGACCTAACCATAATCATACACATTAGGTCACCTCCCTAGGACTTCCTAAGGAGCTACTTGTGCAATGTCTAGATGAGTTCATTACTTCCACCTATACTAAGTAACCTCCCTTAAGTCATCCTAGTTAGGATCCTAGTCATTTACTTCCATTGTCCATTTTACTTAGGGAAACTATAGCCTTAACTGACACTAAGACCATGGATGCTAAACATGGAATTTGGTGTTATAGAGCCTTACACCCAAGGGAAGGTGTCCCACTTAACCAAAGTAGAACATTAACATACATCCTAGCATCCTAAGTGAATTCACTTTGCTAAATTCTATGTGGCAAGCATAGTTTATGGAACTAAGAGATAGGTATAATCCCTCTACATGCCATTTGGAAATTGGGGCCTTCTCTCATGAGAAAACATGGGTGAACCTTCCTCAAAGGGAAGCCACCACCTCATGTGGATCCATAGGTGAGTATTCCTCTAAGGGAAGTCAACACTCTATAAGGAACAAATGGTGAATCTTCCTCCAAGGGAAGTCAACACACCTCTCATTGTCAAGTTCACTCGGTACTAAGCTAAGTTCCCTTTATTGAAAAACCTTTATTATATTTTTCAGAAAACACAGGCTTAGGATATTTATTCCTCATATGCTTATAGCATATTCAAGCACCTATCAAGGTTTAGAGTAATCTTGAGCATACCTTTCAAGGCCCCTCTATTAAATAGATCTTCATACATGTGTGTGTGCACTTATATGTGAGCAAACCTTTCATATAACATATAAATGTCACACATGTTTATATATTAATACATGAGTCTATAGGTATAACTATATGAGCAATCGTTTCATACAGAACCCACTAAGACACTATGCACATTCATACTTCATCATATCATATACATCATATTCATAACATGTCCATATATTCATTTTTCATGTACATAGAAACCAAACCTAGGAACTATCCTATCAAGGTACACATGTGCAATGCATAGACAAGGTCCCATACTTTTGCCCATGCTAGTACACCTATAAAGTCATCCTAGTTAAGGAATACATAACATAATTCACATACTTATACTTTACATGCATAGTAGTAGACACTAGTGAATATGAGAATAACCTTTCATTAGACACTATGATTCTATACTACTTGTAAACATGAATAAAGCGTGAGTGTGTGTACATTGGTCAACATGATCACATAATGGTCATCAACAACACATTGAGGCAACCACCCTCTTAAGACCATATTACACTTTCAAGCATAGACCACACAACACATTTAGCATAGGAGACAAGTCAACTTCATATTACACTTAAGACTCTTAGCTTTGGCTATTCATGCATTCACAAAGGGGTACATAGGTAAGGGATTATTAAACATTTTAATTCATAAATGGAATCACCTAAACTTTACCCTAACATGGATATACAAATGTTTATACAATAGCCTTTCAACCTAAATAACAACTAGAATAGGAAAGTAGGCATAAGCTTCACATAGTGTGATCATCATCACCACATATTCATATATTCATCAATTTGCCTTCAAGGCCATAATAAACACATATATATATTGACAAGAAGTAAACACCGCCACCATAAGTGGACCACATCACACATTTCCATACAAGGCTACATCAATTACAATACTATAAGGAAAGTAGAGAGGAAGAGCCATTCTTACCACTTCATTATCCTTTGATCATCATTGATAAATACATCCTTTCCATAATCAATACATATTTAGGGCAGTAGCTATATGTACGTTAATTCATGAAGAAACCATGTACAAGTTGCTACAAAATCATGCTACTATCTAATACACTATATCACATATATGGTAGAAGGTAGGGAGTTATAGATCATCAAGTAACTTCCCTAGTTTTGCTCATCAATCATCATGTATAAATAATATACATTTAGGGCAGCAGATAAAGAGATAGAAACCAAGTATTAATTATGCTTTATTCATCTTAGAATATAACTCACAACATATACATTACCCTATAAATGTCTATAGGCTAGAAGGACTTAAATCAATCTTTACCAATTTCATTGTTATATATTCATATTGTATCATTTATACTTAATTATCATCATGTTACACATATAGGCAGTAGCTAAGGCAATTCACCATATTCAAATCACATAACAACCATCCTAACATAAAGATCACAAGTTACTACTTAATAACTTAGAAGAACCTAGATCAATTAATACCAAGCCTTCTTTATTTTGATCATATCATATTTATACTCAAAATTCAACAGACTTATTAATTTAGGGCAGTAGCTACAAGAACCACAACATAATCAAAATCCACTTTTATTCATTAAAAGGCCAACATTACAGTGAACTCCTAGAAATCTAAAGTAGGCATGTTCAAATCCTCATACATTGATCCACATGGATCCTTTATCATCAATTCATCATCAATTCACGTAAATAACAGTAGGTATAAGCAATTCAACGTAAGAAAACCACAATTTAACCAACAACAAGCCATGATCACAAAGCCCATGCAAGGGCTAAATCAATTTTAGGAAGGGATATGGGTTCATCATGCAATTGGATTAAAATAATGTTAAAACCAATACATTAGCATCAATTCATTATGATTTAATCATTAAAAACATTTTTTGAAAGAGCCCATGGCTAGATTGAAGAAGAAGAAGTTTGATCATGAAATCTCTTTTGAAAACTTGAGATTAACTCTCCAAGTGAAAGGTTACTTGGAGATGAAGGATTAACATACCTGTGTCTAGTTGAAAACCTCTAAAAATTGGTGAAGAACCCATGAGAATCCAATCTACAAGCTGTTCTTGAGCTTCAACAACAATGGAGGTTTCTAGGGAGAATTGGTTTTGGAGGGAAGGTTTAATTTGTGTGAATGGGATTGGGAATGGGTTGGTCACGATTTATATTACTTATATACACCCAAAAATAGGTAAATAAATCAATTAGGGTCAGGTTAGGACATCGCATGGCACCAATTGCAGGCCACCATCGACGGACAGCGACGACAGGGCGTCCTGCTGCTCCGTCGTTGGTGACTGCAGCTTCCTCCTGGCTTAATCTCCCGAGGATAAGTGTCAACCCACGCCCTAATCTACGGGGATTCGATGGACTGACGAGGTTTCCCTTGGAGCTCGTCGATTGACACTGCCAAGGCAGTGTCTCGACAGCCCTTGGGTCCTTTTTGTGGGCCCTTTTGTGGGACCCTTTAGAGGTCGTATGTCACGACTGGAATCTAGACCCCAGACGAGACCGGCGTCGTTGACCTCTCAGAGGTCGGAGACAATCCTACTTACGTTATTCATACTTCACTTAGGTTAATTTTAGCGGAAAATTTGAAACTTTTTGTTCCTTAACATATTTGTTAAACATTCTTAACATTTCATAATAGTTCACCATCAACCATTCTAACATTAAGAGATAAGCAACTGAAAGAAATAGTTCAATAAGTATTAAGTGTATAATTGCCAAAATGGCACCAATACAAAGTCTGAATAAAACAGGAAAGAAACGATAGTGGAACATGCTCCACTAGCTCAACTCTAAAACTAAGTTTGAATGTAAAACAATAGCATCCTCGAAAGCATGAGGACCTACCAAACTCCGGATGAATGCTGACGTCCGGATAGCTGCAACAATGATCCTGTAGCTCTATCGCCCACCTGTGCCTGCACCTAAAATAGTATAGATGTATAGGGTTAGTACACACTTATACTAAGTATGGGTATATGCAAGCACACACCACGGACATGCATGAGAAAGAATAGCTCTTTCCTAACAACATGATTTTTGGGGGTCAAGTCAGTGAACTTGCCAAATTGAGATTAGGAAAGTTAGTGAACTTTCCAAATTGGATTAGGAAGGTCATGCCATGAGAATAACATGCATCATCATAAATATCGTATTGCACACAGCACATAACATCTTTATATAGCACATATCATGGCACATAACATATAACACATAACTTCTTTCATATCATTCATTCATATGCCATGAGACCTTGGAATCATGGACTTAACATTAAGACTTTCCAAAATGAGGGCTCAACATATGGGACCTCAACTAGGGAATCTTTATTAGCAAACACAGAGTCTGCTTCATTCATTCATACGTGCTTCATTTTATTTCGTTCATAGGTCAGTGTAAACACCAGCTATACCTAGGATGTAGTTTAAGACTTTCATCGGGTTCGTTGTGCAATGACCAAGAATGACCTAATGTCATTACTTGAATATAACTCACCTTTTGATTATCCCATCCTAACACCTTCGGTATCATTCATTTCATTATGTGCATCATTTGAGGCTAGCCTCATTCATTCATTGGGAACTTTAACTTTAATCGACATAGATCATGTGAGCATCATGAAATCCAGTGTCTCCCCCACAGCGAAAAGAGGTGGAATCACCGGCCAAAGTGACCCAATAACATGCTAGCGTACATAGGAATTTAACCCCGCCAGATCCTTATATTGGCAGTATAGGTTCGAAGACTAGGAGATGTATGGAGACCCATACCCGGCAAGCCGGACAGTCTCATCTCATGAGAGTTACGTGAACCTTCGCCCTTCCCAAAAGAAGGCATTAACTCTCATCGCTAGCCTATCGGTGCTCAGTATAAAGTTCCATTTCATTCAACTCATACGTCATGGAAGCTGGCTTCTAGTATGAGGACATCATATCATTAGATGATTTCTCATCTCATCATTAGTATTAAGTGTGTTAATCTCAATACTTTTATTAGAGTGTTCATAGAGACTGGTCTCTTCATCATCTTACACTTTCATTGGTGAGTACGTATTGGTAACATTTACTTAAGCTCATTTGAGATTGCTCTCATCATTTACATTAGCCTCATATCATGTTGTCACCACATTCTTCATCATTAGCACCTTTGTTTTTCATAGTTACTCACCTCTTATTACGTGAATGTTCATTTCATCATTTCATAGTTCATCTCATCATATGCCATTGCACTTGGCCACTTAGTGTATCTTACACTCATACTTAACCCTCCTAGGGTTCATCATTTCGTTACATACATCTTAGGTTCACTTACTTTTGAACGTATGTTAGACTTATGTGTCTATACATACAAGCCATGGGGCTTCATTCATAGTTCGTTAAGTGATTCTTACTTTCCTAAGATTATATAGTACAAGACTTATGTATCTTGTATATATGCCAAGATCTTGATTTTGATCTAAGTAGATGGCATTATTCTTGGATACTTTACTCACGTATGACTTATGTATCAATACGGAAGTTTGGGCAAGGGAACCCAAATCTTGAATCACTTGTATATCATTTATATTTTTCATTGATTTTATTTCTAATATTCATAACATTAGAACTCTAAATTAAATCTCAACATTAATATCGAAGGATTAATTTTCTATTTAATTTTAATCTTAAGTTGGCCGAAGGGTTGTGGGTTCGAACCCACACAACCCCTTTTTAATTTTCGTTAGTCCCTTATTGCCCATTCTCGCCTAAACCAAGAGGTTGTGGGTTCAAACCCCCACAGCCTCTTTGATTTTTAGTATTAAATTCTCTGGAGTAGGGAGGTTGTGGGTTCGAACCCCCACAACCCCCTTATTTTTGTTTTAATTTCGCTAGAGCATTGGGAGGTTGTGGGTTCGAACCCCCACAACCTCCTATCTTATTTTAATTAATTCTTCCTTAACTAGGCGCCTTGACAGTGAGGTTGTGGGATCGAACCCCCACAACCTCACTTTATTTTCTTAATATTTTTCCTTCTCCTTTTTCCAGCCTTGAGGTCGTGGGTTCGATTCCCACGCCTCACGTTTTCTTTTTCCTTATTTTCTCCTCTTTCGCGCGTACCTGGAGGTCGTGGGTTCGAATCCCACGCCTCCCATTTATTTGTTTAATTATATTTTTCTCCTCCTTCTCCCCACAGTTCGCGAGTTCGATTCCCCCCAGCCCCATTTTCTTTTTCTTTGTGGCGAATTTCCAGTAGCTAGGTTCGAATCCCCTTATCCCCGTTTCCCTTTTTTCTTTTTCACGAAATCAGTAGCTAAGGGGTTCGATTCCCCTTAGCTACTTCACGTTTTTTTTCTTCTTTTTCAGCCTTCTCAACAGGTGAGGTCTTGGGTTCAATTCCCATTGACCTCACTTATTTAATTTTCCTTTTTAAAACTCAGATTTTAACCTTATTGGAGAGTACACAAATCTGGAAATTTTTTGTCATTCTTCAACTCATTTTTAGTCACATCTTTCATAAGTTTATTTGGCTAAAAGATTGTTATTCAACCAAACATATTTCATTATAATGAACATCACATTGTATACACATTGCACACATAAAATACACAAGAAATACATGACCTATACGACCCCAAAACAGTGACCAAGACGCTGCCCACGTGCACACATACACACCAACTTTTCCGATCACACTTTGATTATCATCATCGTGATTTCCCGCACATAAACATATTCACATTTAATATACACACATCATACATGCCTAAATCTACCATCACAACATACCCATACTACAAATTCGTTTGGGAGCTAGTGACAAGGACATGCAAAAGGGGAACAACCTTAGTTTTGAAATGGATACTTTGAATCGTAAGGGGCCTCTTGGGAAAGGGACCAAGAGAGAAGAAACCCATACCTTTTGACGTTGTTCAAGTGTGAAGCTGCTGCCCAGAAGTTCCTCCAAACCACGCCCAATTCTCCTCAACATACACACCACTCGATGAACAACCTCCCTTTGCCTTGACGTTTTTGACTACCTTGCTTTTCTTAAAACTTTTCGTGTGTTTTTCAAGTGTGAAGAACAATGGTTGTTAAACTGTTCTTGAGTTTTCTTGTTAGTCAGAGCGTGAGAGAATGAGAGTTGAGAGACGTGAAAGAGAGTTGAGAAATGTGAGGGAGAGAGTTATTAGGATTAGGAGACTAAATTCAAGACTTAGTCAAAATAGGATTTAATTAAATTAATACAAAATCTGTTTTTTTTTCCAACTAATACATGAAAGGACCATTTTACCGTTAATGAATCAGATTTTAATTGATGATTAAATCATCAATTCATTGCTTCTAGTAGGGCTCGAACCCGAGTGGCACCCTATTTGCGAAAATGGGTCGCTTCGGGTCGCCCCAACCCGAATTGATCTTTTAATTAAATTAATTAATTAATTTATTAATTCCTCAGGGTAATTACAATATTACCCTTGGCCTGGAAAAGACCATTTTACCCCTGGACCCTCAAAACTTAAAATTTCTTCTTTTAAGTCCGGTAAAGACTCTTCGATTAAATCTTTGTTTTCGAGAGCCTCACATGGTTGGTTCCAACCTTTCCAAGCTCAACTAATTCCCCAAGTTAGTTGACTTGGTCGTAGTAAGGGTTCTGAGGTCTGGTTCTACGCGTATCAATCCGTGTGAACCTTGGTTTAATCGCAAGCATTCTTGACACCCTAAGTCTTTATCCTATTCATTTTTAGGGTTGTTACATGTCACGACCCGGATTCTGGAATCCGGATCGCAACCGGCGTGTTGACCTCTGAGAGGTCGCAGACAAGCCTCATCTTGCATTCATCACATTCATCTAGTTAAATTTGCGGAAAATTTAAAACTTTTTATATGTATGAAGTATACATAGACTTCATATAATTATTAACTAGATACATCATATACTAAGCTCAACATAAGAGAACAACCATCTAACATAAATAATCAATTCGAAACTGAAGATGAACATATCATAAATAGTTTGCCAAACACGGCCTTATTACAAAGCTTCGAAATAAAGGTAAGAAAGAAACTCTAGGGACAACATCCACTAGCTATGTCTAAAACTAAGTCTAGACTAAATCTGTAGCATCCTCGAAATCATGAGGACCTACCAATTGGTTTGGAGAAACGCTGAAGTCCAAACCGCTGCAAGTGTCGTCAACCTGTCCTTTGACCTGCACCTATAAAAATAGTAAATAGTAGGGGGTTAGTACACCACTTGTACTAAGTATGGGTGTATGCACACATACACATAAAGCTATGCATGATCAATGAAAGCTCTTCCTAAGCAACATGCCATTTCTGGAAAGTCTAGTCATTAGACTTCCCTAATTCGTTAGTTGTGAATTGTGGTATGAATATGATGTATTTTAATGAATTCAAAGCACACAACTCATTTTCTATATGATTACACTACATTAGTATCATCAACATAATTTTAGAACAACTCGAGCGAAGATTTGAGATTTTGATCCTCTAGCCGAGAGCTCCTCTTTGTACACTTAGATTATTTTTCAGTCTTTTTCTTCTTCTTGTTGTGTAGTTCAATAACTCCTTTGGTCCTATGTTTTACTTACAAGTGCAATGATTCATTGTAGTCCCATACCCACAATGAATCAAGTAAGTAATTCAAGAGATTAAGGAAATGACTTAACTACAATTTGGGGCATGAATATATTTATAAGTCAATACTTATTGACTATACTCATTCTTTAGTTGATTGCATAATGTGCATAGTTCTTGGGGATATCATTAAAGCTTATGATCTTGCTTACTTTGGGCATGAATTCTTTATAAACCAATCTTTAGTGACTATTCCTATTATTGTATTATTGGCCTAATGTAAGTCATTATAAGCCAATCTTATTTGGCTAATATCTTTTGCCAATTATATAAAATCATTATAAGCCAATTTATTTGGCTTTATCATTTTCATAACATGAGGATTCATTATTAGTATGCCCTTTACTTATTGTAAACTTTATTGGACACGATTTGACTATCCTTACAACAAGTTATTCATTACATCAAGTATTCATTACATTTCATAAGCCATTCTCTATTGATTATGCCATTGATTTCATTACTTTCATGTTTTATATTATACATTTCATATACACGAGACCTTGGAATCGTTGATATAGCATTAAGACATCTCAAGTGAGGACCCAACATATGGGACCTCAACCGAGGGCCTTCTTTAGCAAACACAGAGTCTGCTTCATTCGTTCGTACTTCACATTATTCATTTCATTCATTCGTAGCTGATGTAAACACAGCTATACCTAGGATGAAGTTTAAGACTCTCATCGGGATCATGAAGTGCAATGACCAAGAATGACCTAATGTCATTACTTGAATCTGATTTCACCTCCTGATTGTCTTGCACAAACACCTTCGGTATCGTTCATTTCATTATCTTTCATACTTTGAGGAACTTCAACTTTAACCGACATAGATCATGTGAGCATCATGAAATCCGGTGTCTTCCCCACACCGAAAAGAGGTGGAGTCACTGGCCAAGGTGAAACCAAAACATGCTAGCGTATATAGGGAATTGAACCTTGCTAGATCCCTATATTGGCAGTATAGGTTCAAAGACTAGGAGATATAAGGAGACCCATACCCGGCATGCCGGACAGTCTCATCTCATGAGAGTTACGTGAACCTCCGCCCTTCTCGAAAGAAGGCATCACCGCTCATAGCTAGCCTATCGGTGCTCAGTATAAAGTTCCATTACATTCAACTCATACATCATGGAAGCTGGCTTCTAGCATGAGGAAATCATAGCTCATTAGATGATTTCTCATCTCATCATTAGTATTAAGTGTGAACTGTCCTTACACTTACATATAGAGTATGATTGAGACTTATTTACTCTTTTGATGACTTGTCATCCTTACTTTACATTGATGAAATGTGAATTGTCCTTACATATCATCCTTACTTTACATAGATGAATGTGAATTGTCCTTACATATCATCCTTACTTTACATTGATGAATGTGAATTGTCCTTACATATCATCCTTTATTGATGATTGAATTGTCCTTACATATCATCCTTACTTTACATTGATGAATGTGAATTGTCCTTACATATCATCCTTAGGTGTTAATGAGACTAGTCTCACACATTCTAACACCTTCATTCGTGAGTATTCTTTTAACAAATTAGCTTTGGTGTAAGTAAGACTTGTCTCACTTCCTTTAACACCCCATTCTGGTCACTTACTTAATTTAGACCCCTTTAATTATGTTATAACTCACGTTACTTACTTACTTTAGTGTAGTAGATTCATATCATCGTTTATGGACGATGAGCACTTCATTCAATGAGTTTCATGAGTTCATATGTCATTCTTTTAGAGCATGTTGGGAGTTGTCCCAATGAGTGGCATGCCCTTGGTTATGGGTTCATTGAATTAGCTTAGAAGTGCTTATATTATCATTTGATACTCTAACTACATAAGATTGGCATATGATTAGTATTGGCCTCAACCTTTTAATATTAAACTACATAACCATTTTTGTTGGCATGTGCCAATTTTACGTGTGTTCATATTTAATTTAATATGTATGAACCATTAGCCAATCTTTTAATTATTTAACATAATATTATAGCAATTTACATGCATCACTTTTAGACAATGTATCCTTAGCCATTTTATTGGCATAAACAATTGGGCATAGATTTCATAACCATATTTGTTGTCATAAGCCAATTTTCATGTTCAACATGCTTAAGTTTTTATACATTATACATTAGCCAATCTTTTAGCTATTTAATATAATATTATAGCCAATTCCCTACAACTTGTTTGACAATGTAGTGTCAGCCAATTTATTGGCATAAGATTAGTATTGGCATAAGCAATTGGCTATAGGCTTCATAACTTCTTTGTTGGCATAAGCCAAAGTTATATTCATTCATGCTTACATTATTATACCTTTATTCATTAGCCAATTCAATTATTAATCATAACATTATAGCCATTTGCATGCATCCCTTTTGGAAATGTATTGTTAGCCATTTTATTGGCATAAGCCAACAATCACTCAAATTATGATTTCATGGAGATCTTTTTAGCCAACCTTATAACATAACTTTAGGCATAACGTTTTTAAACATCTTGGACAGCATCATATTATATTTGATGAATATATCATCTTCATAACATCATATTAACAGCAAGCGTGCACAACAGACCGTAACATCTTCATACATAACATTTTCGGACATATCGTTAACATAGTATCATTCTTTTAATTCACGTAATAACACTTAGCATCAAACAAGTCCAATTAATAGGTTCATTCAATCATTATTAATCAAAAACCATACACATTAAGATCAGCCAGCACCACATACCAACAACATGATTTCTAACCTATTCAACATTGAAATCGTAACAAGGATACTAGGGAAAGGAGTTCGACGAGAACGGGAACAACCCTAGTTTCAAGATCTTTGAATCGTTCGAAGGAAAATACTCTTGGAGAAAGAATTCCAGGAGAGAAAACCCATACCTTATGTAGAACTTAATCTACGAAGACCACCTTGAACGAAACCTTGAAGAAACCTTGAAATCGCCCTAGAGAAATCGATAAATTTTCTGTTTTTCTTTCGTTCGTTGCTTGCGTTTTTGAGTCGCCTTTCTATGAGTTTGAACGTGATTTTTATGTTTAAGAACTGATATTGAATTATAAAACTTAGGTTTAATAAGTTAATTTAATAAACTAATTAACCAATTACCAAAACGCCCCTCCTAAGTTGACTAAACATAGGAGAACATAACACTAGTCAAATCTGGAAATTGGTATTGACTATGGTTTTGGTCAACATTTTGACTTTATATTAATTAATTAAATTAATAATTTAATTAATTAGGTACCTAGGGTAAGTACTAAAGTACCCTAAGTCATTGGAACCAAAATTAACCCTTTTGGACCATCCTAGGTTAAGTACTAGGATGTTTCTTGAGTTGTACTAGGTTAGTGTAAGAATTTCGTTTTGATCATTTAAACTAATTAATTAAATTGCTAATTTAATTAATTAGGTGACCTAAGGTAATTACTAAAGTACCCTTAAGTCGTTAGGACCATAACAATCCTTTGAACCATCCTAGGTTAGGTACTAGGTTGTCTTTTTCTTGTTTTAACCGAAATCTGAAATTGCTTTGTGATTTCGGTTTTGCCCCTTTAAATTAATTAATTAAGTTGATAAATTAATTAATTAAGTAGCCTAGGGTAATTACTAAAGTATCCTAGGTTTTTAGGACCTTAACTAACTCTTTGGACCATCCTAGGTTAGGTACTAGGTTGTCTCTTTAACTAGTACTAGGTTAGTGTCAACCCGGTTTTGGTCCTAGGTTGTCGAGTGCACTAATGGGTCCATTTAGTTTGGTCCTAGGTTAGTTAGCTATTTAGGGCAGTAGGTTAGAGTCTAGAATTAGTTAGGAAGTTAGGACCCACATGGAAGGGTCCCTTGTGCACGTTTTCCCTCCTAACTACCCTAACCGAATTCGGTTAGGGTGGTCCCCTCCTTTGGCCACTTCTTCACATGTCTTGCACATGTGCTTGCACATGGGTTGGTTGTACTTTCCTACCTAACTATTATTTATGGTTCATTTGGGAATGTTTACTTATTGTCCCAAGGACCCTCACCATGTCCTTGGGCACTTGTTAATTTACATGATCATTTTAAATGGTCATGTGCTATGGTGCTAGGCTTGACACTTGGATGCCTAGTACTTCATATGTTTTGTTGAGATGTCATTCAATTTAGCTTAGGGTCTTCATTGCAGGTACATTTATTGAACATCAATCTTGGATTGGGGTATGACAACCCAAAAAGTATATTTCTTATTCGTATATAGAAAATTGGCTAATATCCCTTAGCCAATTTTTCTATACTATGCCCAATATTTCTCAATATTGGGCATTGGGTGCCTATGTACCCCTAATAGGCTATCCTAAGGGCATACTGGGCTCTTCATTAGACATATGATTTTCCGGAACGTTACATTATGCCCCCCTTAGGAACATTCGTCTCGAATGATACTTACACATCATTTAAACAAAGAGGGTGATTTTCAAAGT
>CM040620.1:46710508-46736083 GCA_022817965.1 Solanum lycopersicoides
AAATCTCGGGCAGCTGACCACGAAATGCAAATCAGACTCGAAGAGGTTCTCTCACGACATAGGATTAAAGAAAACGTATAAAATTTCTTCAATATAAGTGTGACTGTTCCAAAGAAATCCCACACTTTTCTTGACTCTAAATTTTCCAGATTTTTCCTCTGTTTTTTCTAACCTCTATCTCACTATTCTCCCCCTTTAACAAATAAGAAGAAGGGGCTATTTATAGGAGAAGAACTAGGTTAAAATTTGAGGGGTGAAATGGGAGGGATATTGGGGTGAATTCAAAATTGAAATTTGAATTCCCCTATAGCAGACAAGGTTACTGCTGGAATGGTACGATTCTTGTCCTATTCTTCAACTGAAAAAGTGTTACAGCCGTCCGATAATGATCAAGGACGAGGGAGCAAAGAGATGAAGACATCTGGACGGATTCTCTGAATTGCTCTTTGTACAGGAGAAGAGGACAACGCACGAGAGTAAGAGAGGACGAGGGTCACACGATTTTGGTGTCGTTTGGTTCGCTACTTTGCTGGAATTCTGGGCTTTTCAGCGCGTGAGCTGAGTTTCACGTCTGGGTCTGCTGCATTTTCACGAAGAAGAAGAAGGAAAACAAGGTGGGGTCAGGCAGAGTTGGGTCGGGTACCGTTTCTGTTGTTGTTGTACTGTTTGTGGGCTGGGAATTGAGTAGTGGGCTTATAATTTTTGATAATTTGGACTTCTGTACATATTGTTGGTTGGGCCTGGGAATGGGTCTATTGGAATTGGGTTGTTGCTGAGTGAACTGGAGATAAGTGGGCTGTCGAAAATAGAATTGGATTTTGGCCTAAAATTGAGTTAAGTTGGAAGTCAAAGATGGATTAAATTTAAGAAATAACCAAATTGAGTTAAGATAACAAATTCGGCTAAACCTTAAATAAGACGAATTAATATTAATTAATTAACGAGCTTCCTAATTTTAACAAAAAATAAAATAATTAATTTAGTTGTAAACTAGTGATTCAAAAATATAACCATAATTTAAACTAAACTAATTTAAAAGACTACTTACTAAAATTAAAATATTTTTGAGATGGTTTTTGAATAATCATAAAATATACTAATTATACACATAATTATGTAATATATATATATTATCTAAAAATTATAAGAAATGGCAAAACTATTCAAAATAACGCAAACTTTATAGTTTTTCTTAAATTTATAAAACTAATTATTTTAAATTGTTTGAGAATTTAAGAAGCTCATGAATTAATTCCTACCAGGGAGGGTCAAAATTGGGTGTCAACAAGTGTCCCCCATTTTACTTGGATTGATGCAAGAAATTCGAGAAAAATGAAATTGACCAAGCCAATTTTGACCGACCACATATTCATATTTTAGGAAAAGGGATTTGGTACGGACTTAGGAATTATGACCGAACCCCGAAAATGGGTCTCCTACATATCTCAGGCTATATGAGAATTCAGGCCACTTGTAGTTTGATACGCTTGATTTGATGCACGATTTTGAAAGAATTCTAAATCCATCCTGATACCGAATTATGAAGGAACCGAAATGCTCGAGAATAAGATTTGAGAGCGAATATTGGAATACAATCGAGTTTTCAACATTGAGCCCGCCTACATATCTTCAAACCTTGGGAATCAGGCTGTTTGTAGTTCGACTCGATCGGTTGGAAATAAAATCTATTATGCTAAACAACCTTCGATCCTGGACAAGTGATGAATAAGTCGAGTATGAAAAAGAGGCTTGCAGCCTCTTAGCCATGAATGTGGCGCGCTTCGCACCCATAATTAAGAACTTACACAGACATAATTTCCAAAGCTCTGGTGCATCGCCGCTTGGATTGGAAAGTGCTTTCGGTGGATACCAGAATTTTCGGATGCATAACTGAAACTGAGGAACCTAAAAAAAAACCACATGCCTTCTGATAGGGGTATGGCTTGATTGTGGTGGAAGTCGCTCCTCTGCTCGCGTCCTAAGAGCTTGTCACTCTCTTCGGACTATGTCCCAGTTCGCTGCTAAAAAAAAATTCCACGTTGTGCTGCATCCTTGTTGATGTCGTCCGCACCTGTGGTTTGATTTGAGAATTCATCCTCTTGGATGCTCTCGACAAAGACTGAAACAACTTGTTAGTAGAAAATGTACTGGAAAAGTGGTAGTATCTCTTACGATGCTTTTCAGTCACTCTTGATGTGAAAGATGTCACATAAATATGTTCAGTATATATCGCTTTCGAACACGGTATGTCCATTACAACTCTTGATTTGCTGAGGATTCGAAGATTTTATTGCTTGTTTTCTGCATGGCAAACTCTGGTGATCTTTGCAACGAGCTAGCTAGCTCAATAATTAGCCAACTGTAACGAGGTGGATGTATCGACGATTATCCAGCTGTAACGAGGTGGATGGCTCGATAAATTATACAACAGTAACGAGGTGGATGTTCGATAATGTTCCAACTGTAACGAGGTGGATGGCTCGATAATGTTCCAACTGTAACTAGGTGGATGGCTCGATAATAGTCCAACTGTAACGAGGTGGATGGCTCGATTATAGTCCAACTGTAACGAGGTGGATGGCTCAATAATGTTCCAACTGTAACGAGGTGGATGGCTCGATAATGTTCCAACTGTAACGAGGTGGATGGCTGGATAATATTCCAACTATAACGAGGTGGATGCTCGATAATATTCCAACTGTAACGAGGTGGATGCTCGATAATATATCCAACTGTAACGAGGTGGATGCTCAATAATATTACATCTGTAACGAGGTGGACGGCTCGATAATATTCCATCTGTAACGAGGTGGATGCTTGATAATAGTCCAACTGTAACGAGGTGGATGCTTAATAATATATTAACTGTAACGAGGTGGATTACTCTATAATAATCCAACTGTAACGAGGTGGATGCTCGATGATATTCCATCTGTAATGAGGTGGATGACTCGATAATATTCCAACTGTAACGAGGTGGATGCTCGATAATATTCCAACTGTTGACACCCAATTTTGGCCTAACATTTTAAAAATTCGTGATTTTTAAGTTTATTTATTTAATAGTTCAAAAATATTTTTTTTTATAATTTTTAATAAGTTTATCGATAACTGTCTTTATTTGTTAGAATTTAGAATTTCTTATTAGTTAATTTTAAAATTGCATCTTTACATTGTTAATATTCATTTTTTGATATTCTACGCAGTCTAAGAAATTTATTCAAATACGAAGATAATTTGCATATACGGATATTTTATAAACAAATAGTTTTTGGGCCACTATTTCCAGCCCATAATTTAGGCCCATTTTTTAATAATTCCCTATATATAGAACATTTTGCCCATTAGGTTAAGGGGGGTGGAAAGATTTAAGGGGTATTTTTCTTTTAGATTTTTTTTTATTCTTTATTTTCCGATGACAAGTTCACCGGAATTCCGCCGGATTTCGGCGAGTCCACCACCAAAACCCCCATTTGTTTTGTCCTATTTCTCAGCGAACAACCAGCTGCTCCCTTCCATTTTTTTCCTTTACGTTCTTTTGTTTGTTTTGAAGGTTTTCATATCTCCATTTTCCGGCAAAATCAGTGAGCTCCTATTTTAGTCGAAAACCACTAGAAACCAGCTCTGCCTCCGTTTTCCCATCTTCCAGACCACCTAAAATCACCAGCAACCTCTGACCACCATCCCCTCAACCTCCTTCCTCGGAGAAACCCAGTAGCCGCCACCAACAGTTCACATCGGAATCCACCAACGAAAAAATCAAAGCGGCCATTAAAGGCGAGCTCGAGGCTCAGCCATGTCCAGCGCGAGCTATAAGCTCCAAACAACAGTGAATCAGTCCCCTTCTCTCCCCCTTTCACGATTTGTTCTTCCTTTTTGCAGGTGTTTCCGGTAGAGCTCAAAGCTCGATGAACCGGCAAACAACTTAGACCCAACTACCGCTCCAAACTCAGGCGAAACCAGACCCAAAACCCCACTGACCAGTCCCTTTCCTTCCCTTAACGATTTTGTTCATTCTTTTAGGTGTTTCCGGTCAAGCTCCGACGCCGCCAACAATGAACAAGAACAGTCCCCAATGTTTTTCCTTTCCTGCTCCCAACTCCGGTGAGGTCTAGTGAATTCCGATTCTCCGATGAAACTTATTAGTTGCTCCGTGAGTTTCGTGCTTCTCTGTCGGATGCAAAGGCTGGTAATTTTTTTTTTTCTATTTTTTTCCCCTTTAGCTACTGCTTTGAGAATGTTAGTTGATTTTTATTATTCTGTACTTATTTTGTTCAATTTTTGGTCATTGTCATCTCTATTTTTGATATATTCTTTAAGTCAATGCTCATTTTCTTGTTAAAAAGTTTGTTCACTATTTTAGGGCCTTCTATTTGATTTTATTTCTGACATTAATTTGCTACTGTCAAGTTTGGTTGTTATTATTTATTTATTTATTTATTTCTTGTTACTTTAATTTTGTTTGTGATTTTGTCTTGGTTGACTCGTTGACCTTTGGGTCACTACATGGAGGATTTTATTTCAATATGTTTGTTCCTCTAAAAGTTGATTAGAATACATCTTTACAATATTTTATATTTTGTTTTGGTACTTATTAATAATAGATTAAGATTTTAGTGTTTTGTTAGTATTATTATTAGTGTTTACCTCATTTAATCATTTGTTCAAATTTCATGCACTTTCCAGAATTTGCAGTAAGCTATGCGTTATTTTATTTTATATTATTGTTTATAGTTTGTATATATTACAATGGCCAATGATAAAATCTCTCTGTCGGTTTTGGAGGCCTTCCCATTTTAAAAGACGGAAATTTAGTTAAATCTATATTAATTACTTGTTAAAATGGCCAATGATAAAATCTCTCCGTCGGTTTTGGAGGCCTTCCCATTTTAAAAGACGGAAATTTAGTTAAATCTATATTAATTACTTGTTAAAATGGCCAATGAAAAATCTATCCGTCGGGTTTAAAGGCCTTCCTAATTTAAAAGAAGGAGTTTAATTAAGTTTATATATTTTATATGTTAAAATTGGCCAATGATAAAATCTCTCCGTCGGTTTCGGAGGCCTTCCCATTTTAAAAGACGGAAATTTAGTTAAATCTATATTAATTACTTGTTAAAATGGCCAATGATAAAATCTCTCCGTCGGTTTTGGAGGCCTTCCCATTTTAAAAGACGGAAATTTAGTTAAATCTATATTAATTACTTGTTAAAATGGCCAATGAAAAATCTATCCGTCAGGTTTAGAGGCCTTCCTAATTTAAAAGACGGAATTTAATTAAGTTTATATATATTATATGTTAAAATTGGCCAATGATAAAATCTCTCCGTCGGTTTCGGAGGCTTCCCCATTTTAAAAGACGGAAATTTAGTTAAATCTATATTAATTACTTGTTAAAATGGCCAATGAAAAATCTATCCGTCGGGTTTAGAGGCCTTCCTAATTTAAAAGACGGAATTTAATTAAGTTTATATATTTTATATGTTAAAATTGGCCAATGATAAAATCTCTCCGTCGGTTTCGGAGGCTTCCCCATTTTAAAAGACGGAATTTAATTGAAGTTTATATATTTTATATGTTGAAATTGGCCGATGAAGAAATTACCGTCGATTTCCAAGGCCTCCAATGTTAATAAGACGGATTTTTATTTTTAAGTTATTATTTCATATATTTAATTTTATTCATAGTTATTTATTACTAACACTTTTACTAAGTATGTTTACAGGTACCCAAGACTTTCTTCCTTGAAGTTATTCGAATTGAGTTCGAATTATACTCTTTATTCAATATTTTGTATATATTACGTTAGGCAAACTTTAGGCCGTTTCTTATATTTTCTTATTTTATTATTTGTGTATATTACATGTTTATTATTTTTGTACATTATTTTATTTTCCTCCTCAATTTGAAAAAAAATGAATTCAGTCGGGACCCACATTTGTGGATTTCGAAGGATGCTTAACCCCTTTCCTTCGGAATAATTTGAACCCCTTACCTAGAATCAAATTGGTTTCGTAGATCATTTAATGGTTTCCTAGTTTTTTCCTAAAATTAGGTGGCGACTCTTTTTAAAACTCGTTTATTCTTAAAATTCATTAAAATTGAATCAATTAATTATTTTTTGAGTTGCCGCGACGTTTCGCCCTATTTTAATAGAGTAGGGATGTAAACAGAATGGCGACTCCGCTGGGGAGTATAGAGGTTTTAACCAATATAAATTTAATTTTTTTTTCAAATTGAGGAAATTTTTGTTTTATTATTATGTTATACCTTGTATTTTTATATTTAGTTGATTATTTGTTTATTGTAGTTATTCATTATTTATTTTATTTTGTGTATTATCATTGCATTCATGGCATAATATTTTCCGTCAAACGACAATTATTTCATTTTCACTAAAGGACGATTATGCGGGTTCGCAGTCGTTCATTAACCAAAATTTTCTTGGGGCACCCTGACGAGTGTAGTTGGCTACTTGATAGTCAACGATCGTTAACTGTCCCAGCACAAATAGTCCGTTTGGGTTACCTTTTCCACTCTAAATACAACTCACTCCTAGTAAATTAGCGTAGAGCCGAGCCAAATCCAAATTTAAGCATCAGCCTAAGATGACCCAACACCCAAGGCGTGTTGAGTCCATTAGAAAGACCACCTTGAGTCCGTAATGGTCTCCGGCCTAAACGGACAATCATAATTGTGTGTTATTTGAAGGATGTATACGACATTTGACAAACCATGGTCCATCTGATTAGAAAGTTATTTTAATAGTCTATTTTTGTCAAATTCGATTCTTCACAAGCTATCATTCCATCCAAAAGTGTTGACAATCGAAGATGACAAGAATTTCAAGAGGAAGACCTTTCCGCAAAGGCTTAGAATAGGATGGTACCCCTACGTGGGATTGAATATTTGTAAATTTTTTTTTTTTTTTTTTTTTCCTTCTTTCTTTTTCCCCTAACTTCATAATTCTATTTCATTTATGCATAAAATTGTACTAAGTATTTTGGGGACAATGGAAAGTTGTCAAATTGCGTAATACATCCTTCAAATCGATAGGCTTACCCTAGGCATAAAAGGGCCACATATTTGTATAGGACGCGCAATAATTGTTTGTATGATATATGATATGTTTCAGTTTGTCGTTAATTAAAATAGTATTTATTTATTTTATTCATTATTTGTGTGATATTTTGCATTATCCATTATGTATAAGAACTAACTCTTACATTTTGAGTTGTTCTTCTTTAGAGCAAAATGTTGATTTATGTCCGAATTCAGAAATCATTATTTGTCCGAAGTTGCAAGAGACAAGAGGATTAGCGAAATTACAGTCCTTGCATTTCTCAATTATATCAAGTCAAAATGATAAATTAGGGGAGTATTTGACTATGAGGTCGCATCCATTTATTTTTATTATTATTATTTTGCATGATGGTCCTGCTCTCACATATTTCTCATATTTTTGTAGGAATACCGTCCCCGACATCAGTCGGGGATGGTCATAACAATGTCTGGATCTCGTAAAAATTGGAAGGAGACAGTTCCAAGAAAACATCCAAAAAGAGTATACGTAGAAATTACTGTGAAAATTCGCAGGTTACATTCAAAAGACAGTATAAAAATTGACGATTAAGAGACTATAAAATATATTGGTGCGGAAAAAATGGGGGTCAAAAATACTTCATGACTACAAATTTTAGTGGCGCTAGACCTAGAAATTTATTTGAGTTGTCTAAATCTTTAAATTATTATATGCCATATCTGCACGAACTACGCGAACCTGATTCTCATTTCGGTGAGATACGTAGTCAACCCTTCTTGGGTTCGGTATTATTTAAAAAAAAATAAATATAGTTTGTGCATATCTTCCAAGTCATATCTGCATGAACTATGCACACCTGATTCTCATCTTAATGAGATACGTAGGCAGCCCTTCTCGGGTTCGGTAATCATTCTTTCAAAAAAAAAAAAAAATTACTTATACGTACTGTAAGAGTCATGTCTTCAGCTCGGTTGGGACCTATGTAGTTAAGAGCATGTAAATATATTTGATATGATGAAAAAGACTGACTTTGCGGTAAACTATAGATTCTCGTGGTACCTCTTATCTGTACTTTTGTGATGCTTGAAAATTCTCTTGCATGCAATCAAGATAAGAATAAAACTAACCTTATTGTTTCATGTGCATTGTGTGGTGAGATTTTGATCAAAGTTCAATTGTGTTACACTGTTGATCTAGAACTTGACCTGAATGTTTTTCGAGGCGAAATCCTGAGTAATGTTTGGTTTGAGAAAGGATTGTAGGCCTTTTTTGACCCGATTGTGCCTTTCGAAGCTTACCAAATTACATTAATCCCTAGTTTTCCCATTTTGAGCCTGAAACCTTTATTTGGATAACCACATCTTAACCACTACCCTTTTGAGTGCTTACGAGCACTATCCTCTCTTCGCCCAACCTTCTTGAGTGCATCAATAATGTGCAAATTATAAGAGGAGATCCATGTTTGAAATTTTCAAAAGAAAAAATATCGAGTCTCCCAAGCCAATGAAGCAAAAGACTTCTACAAAAAAAAAGGAGAAGTAAGAAAGGGTGAATGAAATAAAGAAAGACAAAAATATCCTTACAAGGTCAATGAAAGGTGGGAAGGAAAATGCCCCAACTAAAAGGAGAAAATTTTTTAAGGAGTGAAATAAAAGAAAAGCTCCAAGAAATAAGGACTCAAAAAAAAAAAAAAAAAACTCAAAAGAAGTCGAAACAAAAGAAAAAAAGGCGTTAAAAATGAGAATTCAAAAGAATTTGAGAGGGAGAACAATGAAGAGGATCTAACGCAAAGGCGTACCAATCATTAAGAGCACAAATTATGTGTGACGCTCAAGGAGGAATTAAGTCACTTTTATCCCAAATAAATATCCTACCCATCCCTAAGCCTACGTTACAAGCCAATGACAAGCCCTACATGATCTCATTTCGAATGTTCTCACATTAGTGGAGATTTACATAAGGGTCAAGCCTATGGTATCACAGTTGTATGCATTGAACATTCTTGTGAGTGTGAGTGCACTTTGAAAATGTCCTAAAATCAAATGTTTCAAATATGCGTGAAATAGGACAAGTCTTTTTCGTGAGGCACTTGAAACATGAGGTTTGATACAATTCAAAACCTGTGTTTGAAGTAAGATGAACGAATCTTGTTGATCCTTAAGTATATTGGAGGTACCACTTGAAGCTGTAGAAATTACCTTAAATTCAATCTTAAAAAAAATGAGAGATTTACCTGCAATCTTAACTGTTGGTACCAATTGTAGTGAAGGTTTGACTATCTCATCACATTCTTTATTTTTCAAAAAAAAGAAAAGAAAAAAAAGTTAGCAAACACTCATTCTTTAATATTTTAAAACCTTTTTAAGAATCTTTAAATCTTATAAATAAATTAAAAAAAAAGGGAAAAAAAGAGAAATTGCCTTTTGAGTTGTCCATTGTAAAAAGTGTTATCGGGTTAATCTTGTATATGTAAGAGTCCTATTTTACTGTATGGATTGTCTGTCCAAAAATGTGACATGTTGTGTTTTATATCTCTAGGCTTTGGATATCACATGCAGTATTATTTTCCTATTTCATCATGTTCATATTGTACATTTTCTACTGATGATCTTCTTTCAGATTCTTTGCAGTATTCATCATCTACAAGTTTGGAACTACATTTGACCTGATTCCTGGATCAACAGGATATGTAGGCGCCACGACGGCTCGGTCATATACCCAGTGTGATTATTATTTCTCCTTACAATAAAAACTGGGACAGAATTTTTGAAAATATCTCAAAAATTCTCAATAGATGTGTTATCGCCAACAAGTCAACATTGAAGATCATTTTGAGATTTGCCAAAATTCTAACTGGGACAGAATTTTTGAGGAAGGCCTCAAAATTATGATAAGTACTGCGAGAAGCTTGATAGCAACTACAAAGATCATGCATTGAGAGTCAATATTCATGCATCGCGGAAAATCATGCATCGATAGTCAATATTCATGCATCGCGGAAAATCATGCATCGCGAGTCAATATTCATGCATTGCAAAAAATCATGCATCGCGAGAAGATTTCATTCCTCGCAAAAGTTTACATATCGCAAGAAGATTTCATACCTTGCGAAATTTATGCATCGCGAGAAGATTCCATCCCTCGCAAAATTTATGCATTGCGGAAAGATATTCATGCCCCGCGGAAAATCATGCATCGAGAGTCAATATTTATGCATCGCGGAAAATCATGCATCGCGAGTCAATATTTCATGCATTGCAAAAAATCAGGCATTGCAAAAAATCATGCATCGCGAGAAGATTTCATACCTTGCGGAATTTATGCATCGCAAGAAGATTTCATACCTTGCGGAATTTATGCATCGCGAGAAGATTCCATCCTTGCAAAAATTTATGCATTGCTGGAAGATATTCATGCCCCGCAGAAGATCATGCATCGAGAGTCAATAATCATGCATAGCGAAAATCATGCATCGCGAGTCAATATTCATGCATTGCAAAAGATCATGCATCGCGAGTCAATATTCATGCATTGCAAAAAATCATGCAGCGCGAGTCAATATTCATGCATTGCAAAAAAAAAATAAAAAATCATGCATCGCGAGTCAATATTCATGCATTGCAAAAGATCATACATCGCAAGTTAATATTCATGCATCGCGAGTTATTATTCACGCATCGCGAGAAGATTTCATACCTCGCAGAAATTTATGCATCGAGAGAAGATTTCATACCTCGCAGAAATTTATGCATCGCAAGAAGATTTCATACCTTGCGGAATTTATGCATCGCAAGAAGATTTCATACCTTGCGGAATTTATGCATCGCGAGAAGATTCCATCCTCGCAAAATTTATGCATTGCGGGAAGATATTCATGCCCCGCAGAAGATCATGCATCGAGAGTTAATAATCATGCATAGCGAAAATCATGCATCGCGAGTCAATATTCATGCATTGCAAAAGATCATGCATCACGAGTCAATATTCATGCATTGCAAAAAATCATGCATCGCGAGTCAATATTCATGCATTGCAAAAAAAAAAATAAAAAAATCATGCATCGCGAGTCAATATTCATGCATTGCAAAAGATCATGCATCGCAAGTTAATATTCATGCATCGCGAGTTATTATTCACGCATCGCGAGAAGATTTCATACCTCGCAGAAATTTATGCATCGCGAGAAGATTTCATACCTCGCAGAAATTTATGCATCGCAAGAAGATTTCATACCTTGCGGAATTTATGCATCGCAAGAAGATTTCATACCTTGCGGAATTTATGCATCGCAAGAAGATTTCATACCTTGCGGAATTTATGCATCGCGAGAAGATTCCATCCTCGCAAAATTTATGCATTGCGGGAAGATATTCATGCCCCGCAGAAGATCATGCATCGAGAGTCAATAATCATGCATAGCGAAAATCATGCATCGCGAGTCAATATTCATGCATTGCAAAAAAATCATGCATCGCGAGTCAACATTCATGCATTGCAAAAAAAAAAAAAATATATGCATCGCGAGTCAATATTCATGCATTGCAAAAGATCATGCATCGCAAGTTAATATTCATGCATCGCGAGTTATTATTTATGCATCGCGAGAAGATTTCATCCCTCGCAAAATTTTATGCATCGCGAGAAGATTCCATACCTCGCAAAAGTTTATACATCACCAAGAAGATATTTGCATTTAAGTCGCATCTATTCGAAGGTGAAGGATGTGCACCATATCTTTTCAACGTTCAAGTCGATGGAAACTTGCGTTGAAAGATATTTGCATTTAAGACGCATCTATTCGGAGGTGAAGGATGTGCACCATATATTTTCAACGTTCAAGTCGGTGGAAACTTGCGTTGAAAGATATTTGCATTTAAGACGCATATATTCGGAGGTGAAGGTTGTGCACCCTATCTATTCAACGTTAAAGTCGGTGGAAACTTGCGTTGAAAGATGTTTACATTTTGTTCTACCGATGGACATACATTCAAAATCCTACCGATGGATAATCTTTTCATTTGTCCTACCGATGGACATACATTCAAAATTCTATCGATGGATAATCTTTTCACTCGTCCTACCGATGGACATGCATTCAAAATCCTACCGATGGATAATCTTTTCATTTGTCTTACCGATGGACATACATTCAAAATTCTATCGATGGATCATCATTTTTTTTCATTCGTCCTACCGATGGACATACATTCCAAATCCTACAGATTGATCATCATCTTCATTCGTCCTACCAAGGGACCTGTATTTATCTTCATTTATCGTATCATAAGAGATGCTACCCTTTTTCTTTTAGTTTTGCCTATAATAATGAGTTTTATCTTTGTTTTTTTTTAAAGAACATTCTAGAGGATGCACTCTCAGAGGAGCCACATTTGCGAATTACTTTAACAAAGACACAACAAAGCGTGGAACCTTTTAGATGCGAGTTCGGGATTGACTTCCACTATATTTCACCGCACTTCTCTAGAAAGGTCATGTGTTCGGTCAAAATTGGGTTTGTCAATTTTCGTTGTCCACGATTTCTTTCATCAATCATACACAACGAAAGGGACAGCTGTTGACACCCAATTTTGGCCTAACATTTTAAAAATTCGTGATTTTTAAGTTTATTTATTTAATAGTTCAAAAATATATTTTTTTATAATTTTTAATAAGTTTATCGATAACTGTCTCTATTTGTTAGAATTTAGAATTTCTTATTAGTTAATTTTAAAATTGCATCTTTACATTGTTAATATTCATTTTTTGATATTCTACGCACTCTAAGAAATTCATTCAAATACGAAGATAATTTGCATATACGGATATTTTATCAACAAATAGTTTTTGGGCCACTATTTCCAGCCCATAATTTAGGCCCATTTTTTAATAATTCCCTATATATAGAACATTTTGCCCATTAGGTTAAGGGGGGTGGAAAGATTTTAGGGGTATTTTTCTTTTAGATTTTTTATTATTCTTTATTTTCCGATGACAAGTTCACCGAAATTCCGCCGGATTTCGGCGAGTCCACCACCAAAACCCCCATTTGTTTTGTCCTATTTCTCAGCGAACAACCAGCTGCTCCCTTCCATTTTTTTCCTTTACGTTCTTTTGTTTGTTTTGAAGGTTTTCATATCTCCATTTTCCGGCAAAATCAGTGAGCTCCTATTTTAGTCGAAAACCACTAGAAACCAGCTCTGCCTCCGTTTTCCCATCTTCCAGACCACCTAAAATCACCAGCAACCTCTAACCACCATACCCTCAACCTCCTTCCTCGGAGAAACCCAGTAGCCGCCACCAACAGTTCACATCGGAATCCACCAACGAAAAAATCAAAGCGGCCATTAAAGGCGAGCTCGAGGCTCAGCCATGTCCAGCGAGAGCTATAAGCTCCAAACAACAGTGAATCAGTCCCCTTCTCTCCCCCTTTCACGATTTGTTCTTTCTTTTTGCAGGTGTTTCCGGCAGAGCTCAAAGCTCGATGAACCGGCAAACAACTTAGACCCAACTACCGCTCCAAACTGAGGCGAAACCAGACCCAAAACCCCACTGACCAGTCCCTTTCCTTCCCTTAACGATTTTGTTCATTCTTTTAGGTGTTTCCGGTCAAGCTCCGACGCCGCCAGCAATGAACAAGAACAGTCCCCAATGTTTTTCCTTTCCAGCTCCCAACTCCGGTGAGGTCTAGTGAATTCCGATTCTCCGATGAAACTTATTAGTTGCTCCGTGAGTTTCGTGCTTCTCTGTCGGATGCAAAGGCTGGTAATTTTTTTTTTCCTATTGTTTTTTCCCCTTTAGCTACTGCTTTGAGAATGTTAGTTGATTTTTATTATTCTGTACTTATTTTGTTCAATTTTTGGTCATTGTCATCTCTATTTTTGATATATTCTTTAAGTCAATGCTCATTTTCTTGTTAAAAAGTTTGTTCACTATTTTAGGGCCTTCTATTTGATTTTATTTCTGACATTAATTTGCTACTGTCAAGTTTGGTTGTTATTATTTATTTATTTATTTATTTCTTGTTACTTTAATTTTGTTTGTGATTTTGTCTTGTTGACTCGTTGACCTTTGGGTCACTACATGGAGGATTTTATTTCAATATGATTGTTCCTCTAAAAGTTGATTAGAATACATCTTTACAATATTTTATATTTTGTTTTGGTACTTATTAATAATAGATTAAGATTTTAGTGTTTTGTTAGTATTATTATTAGTGTTTACCTCATTTAATCATTTGTTCAAATTTCATGCACTTTCCAGAATTTGCAGTAAGCTATGTGTTATTTTATTTTGTATTATTGTTTATAGTTTGTATATATTACAATGGCCAATGATAAAATCTCTCTGTCGGTTTTGGAGGCCTTCCCATTTTAAAAGACGGAAATTTAGTTAAATCTATATTAATTACTTGTTAAAATGGCCAATGATAAAATCTCTCCGTCGGTTTTGGAGGCCTTCCCATTTTAAAAACGGAAATTTAGTTAAATCTATATTAATTACTTGTTAAAATGGCCAATGAAAAATCTATCCGTCGGGTTTAAAGGCCTTCCTAATTTAAAAGAAGAGTTTAATTAAGTTTATATATTTTATATGTTAAAATTGGCCAATGATAAAATCTCTCCGTCGGTTTCGGAGGCCTTCCCATTTTAAAAGACGGAAATTTAGTTAAATCTATATTAATTACTTGTTAAAATGGCCAATGATAAAATCTCTCCGTCGGTTTTGGAGGCCTTCCCATTTTAAAAGACGGAAATTTAGTTAAATCTATATTAATTACTTGTTAAAATGGCCAATGAAAAATCTATCCGTCGGGTTTAGAGGCCTTCCTAATTTAAAAGACGGAATTTAATTAAGTTTATATATTTTATATGTTAAAATTGGCCAATGATAAAATCTCTCCGTCGGTTTCGGAGGCTTCCCCATTTTAAAAGACGGAAATTTAGTTAAATCTATATTAATTACTTGTTAAAATGGCCAATGAAAAATCTATCCGTCGGGTTTAGAGGCCTTCCTAATTTAAAAGACGGAATTTAATTAAGTTTATATATTTTATATGTTAAAAATGGCCAATGATAAAATCTCTCCGTCGGTTTCGGAGGCTTCCCCATTTTAAAAGACGGAATTTAATTGAAGTTTATATATTTTATATGTTGAAATTGGCCGATGAAGAAATTACCGTCGATTTCCAAGGCCTCCAATGTTAATAAGACGGATTTTTATTTTTAAGTTATTATTTCATATATTTAATTTTATTCATAGTTATTTATTACTAACACTTTTACTAAGTGTGTTTACAGGTACCCAAGACTTGCTTCCTTGAAGTTATTCGAATTGAGTTCGAATTATACTCTTTATTCAATATTTTGTATATATTACGTTAGGCAAACTTTAGGCCGTTTCTTATATTTTCTTATTTTATTATTTGTGTATATTACATGTTTATTATTTTTGTACATTATTTTATTTTCCTCCTCAATTTGAAAAAAAATGAATTCAGTCGGGACCCACATTTGTGGATTTCGAAGGATGCTTAACCCCTTCCCTTCGGAATAATTTGAACCCTTTACCTAGAATCAAATTGGTTTCGTAGATCATTTAATGGTTTTCTAGTTTTTTCCTAAAATTAGGTGGCGACTCTTTTTAAAACTCGTTTATTCTTAAAATTCATTAAAATTGAATCAATTAATTATTTTTTGAGTTGCCGCGACGTTTCGCCCTATTTTAATAGAGTAGGGATGTAAACACCAACTATAACGAGGTGGATGGCTCGATAATATTCCATTTGTAACGAGGTGGATGCTCGATAATATTCCATATGTAACGAGGTGGATATCTCGATAATATTCCAATACAACTCAAAAATATGAACCTGAAATGGAAAAATATATATACGAACCACTTATGGGGTGGATCGCCCAACAAAACTATATGCTAAAGTCTTTGATTGGCCAATCAAAACACATAATGCACTTATGGGGTGGATACCCAACAAATAGGAATTTTGACTTTGACATTGTCAAGAAACACGTATGCCTAAATTGCTATGAGACAAACGTACTAAAAAACTAAATTGACGTATATGCACGTCGCGACTATGATTCTCTCTTTAAAAGACAGAATTATCGAGGTGAATAACTTAATTCATTCACATGAAGATTAAAGACACTTTTGTCTTCCTTGACAAACTCAACAAAATTTAAGTTTGTTGTTGACGTTTCCAATCGTTATCAAAAACTTGTAATGATTCGATAACTTTGAGTGTCATGGAGATATTGCGGTCACCAACATCTTTTTGATGTGATAGACTCGTTGATTTTCTTCTTGCAACACTTCTAAGACAATGTCACTTTTGATCATCTTCAGATTTGATGTCGATATTACATACGATTCTGGCTTTACCAATACTATCACCTGCAAAGCTCGACACCGAACGTTAGTATTGACGATGAAGTAAAGAATAAAAGTAAAGATAAAGAACTAGATTAAGTTATTTGGTTTATCGAAATTAGGCTATGATGAGCCTAATTATAACTCCGATCATGACTTGTGATTAGCGATCATCCAACATTTTGTTTCTTAAAACTTTGAAAGAATCTATTAGTGTTTGGCTTCAATATTCCTGCAACATAAAAAAGAAATTGTTTATAAATCACTTGAGGCAATGTAGTGAAATGAAGATAATTTAAGATGGAAAGTTTTCTAGTTATGTTGATGATGCCACGAGAGGCGTAAATGATGTCTTTTTCAATGCTTCACAGCTTTGACGTTGTCGTTTTTGTGACTTCATTGTTCCTGCATTCAAAAAAAAATTCTTAGTTTGAAAGACTGATTTGTGTTGGTCACGCTTCTTCATGCGGTTGGCTTGCACGCTCATCCGTCCTTTGTAAGATAGTGTTGATGGAATGTTTGAGGACCCTTGTCAAAAATTTTGTCCAGGTCTGAAATATATTTAAATCTCGTAACTTTCTTTGTTAATCCTGAGGTTGCCCATTCAGGAATTTTAAAGACCCTCCTAAAAATTCTATCCCAGTTTGCCTCAATAAGTAACAAATGACATTTGTGGAATTTTTGAGATCATCTAAAAAATTCTGTCCCAGTTGCAAAATTGTTGTAATTTTTTAGATCCACCCAAAGCTAACTCCATAGAATTTTGGTCTTCTGCTTTGACTTGTTGAAGAAGTCCATCTTCAAATGAATTTTTGAGATCCTCTCAAAAATTCTGTCCCAGTTTCCATTATAAAGAGAAATGAAAATCTTACTGGGCATATGACCGAGCCATGTTGGAACCTACGTATCCCGTTGGAGCAGGAATCAGGTCAAACGTAGTTCCCCTCTTGGGGTATAAACAATAAGAAATTTACAAAGAAGTTGATCGAGGCCGACATAGGCCGCCTACTTATCTCATTCTTGAGAATTCAGGTCGAACGTAGTTCAAAGTACAAAGAGAATATTGAAAGTATATAAAGGGGTGACCGAAGCCGACATAGGCCGCCTACGTAGCTCATTCTTGAGAATTCGAGTTAGACGTAGTTCATTACAAGGAAGGTGCGACAAAATGGACAAAAGAGATTAGATGTGCATTTTCAAAAGAAATATAACAATAACTTTATATGCAGAATTCTGGCCGACGTTGGGCATACTTCTTTTCAACCATTTGATGATGAATATCTTCAAATGACTCTGTTCAAATATGTTTGGAAAGGCTTAATCACTATTGATAAAATTGTTGTTAATCATGTTTTGAATCTTGTGCTTGAGGGTTGAACAATTCTCTGTGTCCTGTCCAACAGCTCCAGAATGATAAGTACATCTATGGTCATCCCTGTAAAATTTCCCCAAAGGACTGGCTGGTCTTCCTTCTATAGGATAGAGCATACCCATCGCTTTCAACCTTTCATAAAGTTGAGTTTGAGATTTCCTTAATGGTGTAAATACTTTAGGACCCTTCCTAAAGTTTGGACGGGGAAACTTTTCTTGATTGACATTATGGTTTTTATACTTCCTTTGGGAAGCTGACAGCATATGGGTAGCCGTGACCATACCTACCTCCTCTGCTTTTCCTTTTGGTGTATCCATATCATCACTTCCGGTAGCTTTTCCATTAGCTCGCAATGCGGTAAAATTTGTGACCTTTCCAGTCTTGTAATCATCTTCTAAAGCTTCTCCCACTTTGACGATCTCGACAAATATTTTTCCCATCATACACAACATTCTTTCATAATACTCAGTCTCTTGAATTCGAATGAACATTTCAGTGATCTCACGTTCGGACATGGGAGGTTGAACTCTTGCAGCCTCTTTTCTCCAACGAAGAGCGTACTCTCGATAATTTTCTGTAGACGTCTGTTTGATCTTCTCCAAATAGTAGCGATCTGGGGCAGCTTCTATGTTATGTACAAATCTTTCCGTGAAATCCTTTGCGAGTGCATTCCAACTTGTCCATTATTTCAAGTCTTGTGATGTAAGCCACTCCAGAGCTTCTCCACTTAGACTTCGATTGAAGAGACGCATCAACAACGCTTCATTTTTACCAATTCCCATGAGTTGATCACAATAAACTTTCAGATGTGATAGAGGATTTCCAGTTCCATCACAGGTGATGAACTTTGGCACTTTGAACCCTTCCGGAAGGTCCAAATACGGATGAATGCATAAATTTTCATAATTAAGCCCCACCTCTTCTGAAGCGTAATCAAGTTCTTTTATAACTTTCGCAATCTCTTCCTTCATGATTTGCTTAGTATTTTCCTCTTTGAACCTCCACTCTTTCTCCTTCTCTTCGTAGTGGCCAAGTTTGGAATAGGCAGTGTAGTGAAGATGTGGTTTGGTTTGGACTGGGATATCAAAAGTGACTTTCGGAGGTAAGGGTTGAGAGTTTTATGGATTTTAAGTGTATTTTGCAGGGGCATGGTACATAGAAGGGGCTGTTTGAGGATTGTTGACATTTAAGCTTTGATACAGAGGAAAATTAGAGAGTTATTTGTGTTTTGGTTTTGAAAGATGGGGATAACTTGAGAATTGGTATTCAGCATCTGGAAAGGGTGTGGTGTTTGGTATGGAGTTCTGGCGTGATGAAGATTTGAAGTGGTTAGATCAATGGTGGAAGGATTTTGAGTAGGATTGGAGGTTGGGTTATCTAAGACATGCTCCGAGTTTGAAGTCAGAGAAGGAAAATGGAGTGGAAGCCTTCCATTGCATGGAGTGGTGCCATCGACACTCGGAGTTGACAAATTTTGATTTTTCTGGAGCTCATCCTTCCACTCAATAATCTGTTGCATCAACTGTACAATTAACTCATTTTGTTCAACGACAAGCGGTTGAACTATATCAACTTCAGTCATACCGGTATTCTCATTATTCTGGGTCATTTTTCTTCTCTATTTAAACAGATTTCGATTAGAAAAGTAATCTTTCAGAACTTCGAATGCTCAACAATCAACACAAATCAGTTTCAAGTACTTGACAAAGAAATTAACTCAAGCGACAAAATATGTTAGTTTGTGTGTAGGCAGTAGGTAATACAAGATATCACACAAAAGCTGTAAGCACAGAAGAGTCGCTTCATTTGAAGAAAGACTAGCCCACAAATATAAAGAAATGATTAGATAGACAGGAATTTGTCTATCTGATTTTTATCGTACTTCTGCTTTTTGACTGAGATGTAACTCTAATCTCTTTGTAAGAGTTGGAAAAGATAAAATTTCTCAAAATAGGGACCAAACCTTGAAAGGTTGCCTATGTATCTCACGGGGAGAACTCAGGTCCTACGTAGTTCGACCCACTTGAATCTTTTCTTTTTACTTGAAATGGTGAATCTTTTTTCTGATATGAGAGAGTAATTTTTTGAAAGATAAAATTCGAATTTCATTGGGAAACTAAAGACTCGAAGAGTATTTGGACGTACTTTCGGTAGAGACTTGATATTTATGCTTAAGGAGTTCTAGAAAATATTTTTCGAGAATCAATAGGCTAGAACATATCCAAATGAAGCAACATAATCAGACAAACAGTTATAACACAAACAATTATTGCGCGTTCTAAACAAATATGTGACCCTTTTGTGCCAAGGGTAGCCTAGCGATTTGAGGGATGTATACGTCATTTGAAACATTTCATTGCCCCAAAACTCAAATTTATACAAATTTTATGAATAAAAATGAATGGGATACATATCGAGGAAAACGGGATACAAAACAATCTGTCCCACGCAGGGGTACAATCCTATACTATGCTTCCATTAAAGTACCTTTGCTGTTAAACTTCTTGTCGTCTCCGGGTGCCATCGTCTTCGGATAGTAGCTTGTGAAACTCTTTCTTCAACTAGTATAAACGATGATCTAATTCTTACCCTACTAGACAATGATTTTTCAAACAACGTATACATCCTTCAAATTTAAACACATAAGTATGAACGTCCGTTTAGGCCGTAAGTCATTTTGGACTCAAGGTGGTCTTTCTAATGAGCCCAACACGCCTTGGGTGTTGGGTCATCTTAGTTCAAATGCTCATAAATTCGAGATTTTGGCTCGGCTCTACGCTAGCTGACTAGGAGTGGCTTGAAATAACCGGGAACCCAAACGGACAATTTGGGTTTGAAATTGCGATAACCATTGGACGTATAACGAATCAATAAATTGCCGCTAATTCCGAAAGAAGGTGAGTATAAAAAATTCCGTCTGCGGTTCCGCAAACCATCTTTAATATACTATACAATATATATCGGAAATATGTCATAATGCAATGTCAGTTTATAATTTAAACAAATTAATCACATATAAGAAATTTAATAATAACAAATTAGTCCAAATAGTCAAATCATTTTGGTTAGAACTTAATTAATCCCCAGTAGAGTCGCCATTTATGTTTTACGAAAATATATTATAAAAAAAATGACTACGTTTCGAAAAATCAATTAATCTTATGATTTAAGAGAAATCGACTTACCGAATTAATAGAGTCGCCACTTAATTTTTTTAGTAAAAATCAAGAAAAACTTATAATTATTTTAAAAAGATTTAAAAAAGATAAAAATCAATTGAAAAGGGTTTGAAGTTCAAATATACACTCCGAGAAGGTGTTAGGCCTCGGAATGCCCGCTAACTCGCGGTTGACCAGCGATTTGATAAAAACTGACTTTGACTAATTTTGAGAGAAAAGATTAATTAAGCACATGAATATTAGCTATTTTAATAAAAGAATTACTTGAAAGGAAATAAACTTTAATCAATTTTTAAGAAAATATTCTTTTCGTCGCCAAACGACTAAGTAAATTTATAAAGACTTCATTATATCAATTAACACAAAATAAGAAGTGACTAACTTTTGGGGAACTAATTAAATTAAAACCAAATCACAATAAAATGGTTAGGGAGTTGATATAAACAAATAAATAATAGCAAGAGCAAGAGATGCCCAAATTTGGGCAAAATCTGTTGGACCCTTGGCCCACACCTGTCCTATATTTATAAGTGGGCCTGCTGAAAATTCAAATGGATTCCCAGCCCACTTCTTCCTTCTTCAACCTGCTTCTCAATTTTGGGTTTTGGGCCCATTTTTACTTCCAAACACATGTGTATACAATACATGTATATTATTGTATATAGACTATATTGTGACGCATTTATGTGTATACCAGACTGCATACCAAGTATATACATCCCTCTTTAACTCCCGCAACTTGTGTTTAAATTTTAGCCTTGAATTCTCAACATCTCAACTTGTATATCATGTATAAAGTATATGTACCAGTGTATACTGCTGTATATGACCTGTATCCAGCCCGTTTTGGACTTTCTGAAACCTGTATTTTGTTTGAATTTTATGATTCCGCCTTCATCGAACTGCCTTTCCGCATTGGACCTGTATATCGATATTTCACGAAGTATACCAGTGTATACAACATGTATACAACTAGCATACCACCTTTCCCTTGGGTCTTTGAGACTTAGAAAAATGCAGTCCCAGCCTTGTATTGCCTTCCCTTTGCTTATTATTAATTCCGGCAAACTACTGGTCCGAAAAACAAAATGAAGCCTTTATGGCTCGACTCGGAATGCGGGGAAATAAAGAAGTCCGTGAAGACTCCAGACGGATTCACATAAAAATATAAAAAAAAAAAAAAAAAATGAGGATTAGTACTCAAATATAACATCTTAAACCGCAACTCAAATGAAAGCAAATTTCACCAATTTAGAAAAAAAATATAGTAACCAAGGGAAACCAATTAAACATATTCCAAGCAAAGTAAACCCATCAAATTGAAGTTGAATAAATTAGCAAACCGTGGACAATATTTTACAAATAAAGGGTCACTTGATTAGCAAACATATGTTGGATTAAATATAATGTCTCTATATGACAATTTGACAGTAAATGCAAACAAGAGTAAAAGAAAAATAGAAAAGAAACTAGCGGTGTATACTACCTTATGAATTTGAATAGACAAAAGAAAAACGATGAGTATGTTTTCACAATATTGCAGGTAGCAAACAAGGTAATCAACATGTAAGCATGACAGAAAAAACTCGAAATAAAACGAAGTCATGAACTTAGACAAAGCTAAATTCCATATGAGGCTCTTAGAGAAAAAGGAAGAGGACAAGATACACAAGCTGCTATACACTAAAACCTGCCAATTCTCGCAATCTACCAGAACTAGTTTATGGTAGGCATGTGACTCATGGAAATCTCATATGGTAAAGAAAAAACACACTCAACCAAAACCAAATAATCGATATGCTAAATAAGCTAACGAACCCGCTCATGGTATCCTTCGAACCGACCACAACCTAGAGGGGTGACAGAAACTCACTTAAGGCATGACAAGCTAACCCAAATCAAAGTTTCATATCATCTAGTGACAAACAGAAAAAGAAACAGTACTTGGAAAATCTTGGGAAAAAGAAGAGACTGCCATGACGATTCCTAAGAAAAAACAAAAGATCCTAAGACATTTTGAAGAATAAAACCAAGTGAACAACATCTTGACGATTAACAGGCGAATAACATGAACTTTAAAGCAAGCATGACAACCATGAGTTAGGGAGAACACAGTCAGCAATACAAACTCAAACGAATATTAAACTATCTTGAATACAAAAAAAGCAACAACAATAAATTATCGAGCGAGCTCTACCACTAGTTGCAACCAACAATGAGTTAAAGAAAACATTCGAGGTTTTAGCACTTCTAAATCTCTAAGCAGCCCAAGATCAAACAGTCATCACATCACAATAAAGAGAGAGCTAAATCAAAATGAGTTTCACCTTTTCGAGGGCAGCCGAACTGAGACAAAAGACGATTTGGAGATGATTCTTCCACAACACGAGTTCAAATCTCGGGGAGCTGACCACGAAATGCAAACCATACTCGAAGAGGTTCTCTCACGACATAGGATTAAAGAAAACGTATAAAATTTCTTCAATATAAGTGTGACTGTTCCAAAGAAATCCCACACTTTTCTTGACTCTAAATTTTCCAGATTTTTCCTCTGTTTTTTCTAACCTCTATCTCACTATTCTCCCCCTTTAACAAATAAGAAGAGGGGGCTATTTATAGGAGAAGAACTAGGTTAAAATTTGAGGGGTGAAACGGGAGGGACATTGGGGTGAATTCAAAATTGAAATTTGAATTCCCCTATAATAGACAAGGTTACTGCTGGAATGGTACGATTCTTGTCACATTCTTCAACGGAAAAAGTGTTACAGCCGTCCGATTATGATCAAGGACGAGGAAGCAAAGAGATGAAGACATCTGGACGGATTCTCTGAATTGCTCTTTGTACAGGAGAAGAGGACAACGCGCGAGAGTAAGAGAGGACGAGGTTCACGCGATTTTGGTGTCGTTTGGTTCACTGCTTTGCTGGAATTCTGGGCTTTTCAGCACGTGAGCTGAGTTTCACGTCTGGGTCTGCTGCATTTTCACGAAGAAGAAGAAGGAAAACAAGGTGGGGTCAGGCAGAGTTGGGTCGGGTACCGTTTCTGTTGTTGTTGTACTGTTTGTGGGCTGGGAATTGAGTAGTGGGCTTATATTTTTTGATAATTTGGACTGCTGTACATATTGTTGGTTGGGCCTGGTATTGGTCTATTGGAATTGGGTTGTTGCTGAGTGAACTGGAGATAAGTGGGCTGCCGAAAATAGAATTGGATTTTGGCCAAAATTGAGTTAAGTTGGAAGTCAAAGATGGATTAAATTTAAGAAATAGCCAAATTGAGTTAAGATAACAAATTCGGCTAAACCTTAAATAAGATGAATTAAATATTAATTAATTAACGAGCTTTCTAATTTTAACAAAAAATAAAATAATTAATTTAGTTGTAAACTAGTGATTCAAAAATATAACCATAATTTAAACTAAACTAATTTAAAAGACTACTTACTAAAATTAAAATATTTTTTAGATGGTTTTTGAATAATCATAAAATATACTAATTATATACTCCCTCCGTTTCACAAAGAATGACCTAGTTTGACTTGGCACGAAGTCTAAGAGTATAAAGAAGACTTTTGAATCTTGTGGTCCTAAATTAAAGTTAGGTTAAATGTACAAAATTGCCCTTTGATCTTGTCGCCTTAAACATGCCACGTGGAAAGTTGTTACCAAAAAAAGAAAGAGGTCATTCTTTTTGAAACATACTAAAAAGAAAAGGAGGTCATTCTTTTTGAAACGGAGGGAGTACATAATTATGTAAAATATATATATTATCTAAAAATTATAAGAAATGGCAAAACTATTCAAAATAACGCAAACTTATAAATTTATAAAACTAATTATTTTAAATTGTATGAGAATTTAAGAAACTCATGAATTAATTCCTACCGGGGAGGGTCAAAATTGAGTGTCAACAACAACCCGTTCGACTCTCTCAACACCAAAGAACATGCATCACATCGAATACCTTCTTCAACTCTTCCACTAAGTTTTCGGGATCCTCAGTAGTGCTCGAACCGGTGAAACTGGGAGGACTCATACTCAGGAACTCACAAATCCTCGAGGTGTCAGCCTCTTCTCATCGAGCTCCTCTTTGTTGACCAACCTGGTTAGTCACAACTTGGCTTAGCATTCGGATAGCCTCACGAAACTCAACATTAGTGACCTCTCTTGAGGTTGCACATTTGGTGCATTAGGTACCTCTGGCTCTTCTACATTTCTTCTGGATGGACGAACCTAGCTCTTTGTGGAGGCATGATAATATGAAACACGCGCAAGCACGAATTAAACTTCTTGGGCTCAGGTCTGCCTCCTCTAGGTGCTGTACTCCTCTGAAAAATTGAGTTCCCAGAACTCTGTTGCCCCTTCTTGAACCTGGGCTGCTCACGGACGCCAAAATTTGTTTCTGTTGGCCTCCATGGCTGGGACCTGCTGATCTTGAGGCTTACGCCTCCTAGCATCACGACACACCCTCTTTTTACGGCTGTCCTCTACCTGCTGGACATGCACCATCAACCTGGAGAGGTCCATAATTATAAAGAAGCATCGCCAAAACCGACACTACTCCTCTAGATCTCCATTGATTCCTGTGAGGAACCCGTGC